>VDFB02000003.1:761922560-762190659 GCA_007258455.2 Sequoia sempervirens
ACATACATACATACATACATGACACACCAGCGTACATATACATACAAACATATGAACAAACATTCAAAAATCTGGCATTTAACTAAATGAATAAATAACGTGAGCGTGTTATTTGTTGCTAGAAATGTTCCACGGAGAAGGATAAAGTGAAAACTAGTAAATAACGTGAGCGCATTATAACGCGCTCGCGTTATGTTTTGCTTTGGGAATCCTCGAGCCTTAGCTTTGGTATATGCCTTGGAATACCAACCCAAAGGCTTGGAGGGCATTCCCAACGACCAGAGACATGTTTTTTGCAAATTCTACAATTTTTCACATAATCGGGTTCGTGCTCACCGTCAAGATTGCATTTGGTTCAATATCGACAAAATCGAACACATGGGTAATGTTAAGTTCTCTCTTAGCTTTCCAACGATATAATTTTTTTCACTTTCTGACAATGTTAGGCGTTTCATCCATAATTTCTTTTGTTTGTATGTCTGTTTTTTGTCAAAAAGTAGTGTTTGGTTTTTTTTCATTATAAATTAACCGTTCATCAAATTTTCAAATAAATTACATTTTTACAAACTAGACCCCATTATACAAATTTAAAAAATTAAAAATTAAAAAAATCTATTACTTTCAAAAAATTGTAGTGGGAGCATGGTCAAAATTCTGCTTTTTATGAAGTGCTCACTTAGAAAATTAGTAAAAAATTAAATATTCATTAAAAAATTATCATAAAAATTGTGCATCAACTAGATGTTGTTAGCTAACTTCTGACCATAGCGATTTTAAAAATACTAAAAAAAAGTTCACCGTGCTCAGGTCGTACAAGAGTTGCTATGTTATGTTTTTTTGACAAAAACAACACCAATTTGTGTACATCCCTCTATTGAACCCCTTAATCTCAACCATTTTCAAAATAAATTAGTAGTTTAGAAAGTAGACTCAGAGCACTTCGATCCTTGTTTTTGTTCCATCTCAAAATTTTGAGTGTAACTATCCTCAATTTCACATCCAAGGTTAGCATTTCCTGATTTCAGGAAAAAAGTGGCCACTTAAGCCCCCTTTTTGGGAACCATCTTGGTGCACTTACCCATTTACAAGATGTTATTACAAATTTGTGATAAACCCAGATCATTATAATACTAAAATTACACTACCTATAATCGGAAGTTGAAACCCCAGGGCTTCATGTGAATATATTTCTTCTACTTGTTTTATAATTGCTCCTCTTTATTCTAGAATGATATCCTTTAATATCCTCCTTTTTCAAAATGGCAACCAAGGCAAATGATTTTAAGTAAGAAGTTTGGTCCATTATTAGGGGAAGTGTCGAGCTAAAAAAAGCTCGACATGAACGAATACTTAATTCAAAAAATGAACACCCATTTAGGAATAGGGACCTTAGTCTAAACTTGCCCCCAATCAAAATGGGTACTCATTATGGTTCAAGGTAGCTTTACAAGTACTCATTCCAAGAATGTATTTTTTTGAAAAAAACCTTTACAAACTCATTTTCCACCTACAATGATGGTGAGGGTGAGCTAATCGATGACACCACTAGAACAAATACTTTCTTTGTAACTTCCAAAACTCACCATTTTCCACCTCCTCTCTCCTCCTGCTCAGATTCAATTTCCTTCAACTGTGGGTAGGTTTTTTACATCTTTTAATGCATTTTTTTAATGTTTAGGATTAGGTTTTTTCAAAAAAAAAAAATTGTAAATGTGTAAATATTAAATCCTATTATCTGTCACTTTACCTAAACAAGTACCTATTCCATAAAGTTATCTAAAAGAAAAAACCTTTACAAGCTCATCTTCTACATACAATTGATGGCAAGGCTAAGCTGATTGACAACACCACTATAATGAATATCTTATTTGCAACCTCCAAACACCAGCATTTTGCACCTCTCTCCTCCTTCCAAAGTCAATTTCCTTCGGGCGCAAGTAGGTTTTTAACATTTTTTAATGCATTTTTCATTTAGGGTCAGGGCTTTTATTTCAAAAAAATTAATTGTAAATGTGTAAATATTAAACCCTAATGTGTATCAATTTAACTAAACCCTAGTGTTTATCTAGTGTGTATGTATTATTTCAAATCGTAAAATCAAGAAAACCCTGATGTTCTTCAAATGCTAAATCAAGAAAATCCTAGACAATATTAATTTAGTTAGTACAATAAACCTTAAACCTTAAATCTTACAAACCCATGCCCTAAATCCCAAATCATTTATGTAAAACATATAAATTAGGACATAAAGAAAAAATTTAATAACATAAATAGTAATCCTCTGATTATTTTGTTGTGCATACTCAAACAAATTTGGAACTATAATTTTAAATCCCATATTCAATGAAAATGATTGGGAAAATCTTTGACCACCTTAGAAAAATAATGAATGTACCCATAAGTAATAAAAAGAATCACTATATATCATAGTCCATCAATGTATGTCGAGATAATCTTTTCAACAACTTTCCCTCATGCACAAAATCTAAACATGTATCTATGCAAGATTGAAAATATGTATTTAGACTACCCCTCCTAGGACACATCTCAATTTCTCGTGTCAAAAACCAACAATTAATGGATTTGTCACTATTTGAGAAGAAATGGGAGTGTTACGTACCTCAACATAATCACACAAGTATCATCTTCATTAGGCATAGTATCGACCTTACACTATAATCCTTTTGTAACATATAATTTAGTGCAAGACTCTCTTAATTGTTTTAACATTATTAGATTAACAAAGCAACAATATGTATTATAAATGTACACCAACATAAAGCAAATGAGATAGTACTGCAGATAAAACATGGGTAAGTAACAAATGACACCATAAATGTCTTTTCTTTCAAGCATAATTAAGGAATATGGAAGATTATAATTACTTGAATTATTTAAGCCACATATATTCAGTGTTGAGGCATATGCCATGAATAACTTGGGGAGAGTTATCGTCCATAGAATAGAAACGCAGTTATGTTGAATCAAATTATTGACCCCAAAAATTGTGGAATTTTTCTATTGATTAAACCATTGATAACATTCCCCAGGTAAGATAGGTATTAAGAGGTTACAAGTTAGTCTTAAACTCAGGATACAACTACCACCACAAATCCTACTCCCCTTGAGATGAAAATATATCCATTGTTGTAAATGTAAAAAATATAGGTCATATTATGTTTAATAGAAGTATTAGAGAAGAATGGAAAGAATAACATTATTAATCAACTTAAGATGGATAGACCATAGTAGTACAGGGTAGTCTTGAATCAAGAATTGAAATTACATAAGAGGAAAGTTCTATGTTCCACCAAGTCTTTCGGACGGGGAGATGTGTGGACGGGGGGACGCATTTCAGGGACAAATATTTTTAGGACATTTTTTGGGATGGAAAAGGGGACAACTATATAAAAATATATAAAATTTTAAAATACAGGGAAGTTTGAAATATTCATATGGTAACATTGATAAGGAATTCATCATATTGACATATACATTATAGAATCCTTAAAACATAACAATAGAGTTCACATGAGAGTTGAACAAATTAATATTTAATTGACTTGATAATTCATTGTCAATGTGCATGATATAAAATTAGAAAAAATTAAAAAGTAATACTGCACACACCTAAATTCCCAAAGGCTACAAGTTTGCACTACAAGTGGCCAATTAAGAAAGTCACAAATGTCAAATTGTAAAACCTAGTGATGGAAAATATGAGGCTAGCTCTAATAAAAAATCTCCCAACATTGCATCAAAATCAGAGTTTGGCTTTGAGTCACTACCACTATGAGTATGAGGGGCTAGCTCATCTAATGGGACTCCAACTAATTGCTCCTTTGTGTCATCCTCATTAGTCTGGGTGGCATCCTCTAAATCAACATCCCACTGTAAAGCGTGGAGTCTTTCGATACTCTAAAGTTTGAGGATCTTGGAGTCGCAAAGCACTCTGCACGACCACCAATTTCTCTGCATGTCTAGAGGTCAACCTATTCCTCTTGATAGAGTGAATAAAATTGTATGTGGACCAATTCCTCTCTGTAGTAGAGGAACTAGCAACTTGTGAAAGGAGGTGAATAACAAGCATCCTAAACACTGGTGCATCTTTGCCATGCCATGTCCACCATCCAATAGGATTTGTTTGAGCTTTAATGTAGTTCTATCTACTTTTGCCTATAGTTTGCCAAATGTTGGACCACAAAGTTTAGTAAAAACAAGACATTGTTTGCATTGTAAACTCGACTCCTTAATTGAGTACATCTCTCCAAGGGCCCTCATTAACCATTCTTTTACCTCTTTGTCATCATAAGGAGGCAACCTACCAGCTTTTGGTTCATACCATTTAGGATTGAGAGCAAAGGCTGCCATATGAAGCAGGGTGTTCATAACATTCCATCGCTACATCACAATGGGTTTAATGCGTTGCTCCAACAATCCCAAATTAGGATCCCTGTTAGAAATTTGCTTGTTTCTTTTTTCCAAGCATGTTGTCAAATGTCTCATAAGTCTTTCCAAGACTAGGAGAGTTTGTATCATTATATCTAATGACATCCACAACCGATGATATGAAGGAACAAATATATTTGCAAGTGCAAACAAAAATTTGAAAAAAACAAGTTAGAAAATTAAAATCAGATTTTTTTAATAAAATCAGTAATCAAATTATAAATTATAAATTTCTAAATAAAATGGACATGAGTAAGATGATAAAAATAACAATTTTTTACCTCAATGGACTAGTTAATGCAAGTTTGGGAATCCAAATATCAATTGTAATAGACAATAACACCAAGGTAAGAAAACTTATTGCTAAGATCATTTAGTGGGTGTTGAAGGGGGCAAGAAGATGATCCTTGTTGAAAGAAACAAGAATAAAGAAGGGAAAACCAAACAGAAGGCAAAGAAGAGAGATGCTAGAGGAACAAAATATTATGGAGGCATCGAGAAAGCATGCTAAGAGGGAGGACTGCTACTAGTTTATCCCTTAATATTACAATAAGAGGAATCTTAATGGACATGGTGTCACATCCTCACACTCAATGTCTAGAAATAAATGAAAGGTCACTAACAATGCCATTAAGAGGCATGTTCTTCCATCAAAGCACGTAGGGATTTCCTCAAACACGAGGAAAGATAGTGTATTGAATTTTTGGATTGAAACTGTGTATGATTTTTTCACATCAACATTTGAGATCATACTCAATCATCCATCATCAATATGCAATATAGATAGAGGTGAGAATGAAACAATTAGTAGCAGACTTGGATAGATAAATAGGTGAGGGGCTGGGTTAGTCTAGTTGATACAAAACCCAAAAACAAGAAACCAATAGATCAAAAGGATGTAGAGGAAAAGGCGACAATGAGATGAAGTAAAAAATTAACCCAAAACTACAAAGAAATGGATAAAATAAGAATGATATATGTAGATAATGACAAGACAAACATATTAAATTATTAATTAGAACAAATAATATACTGCAATATTGATATGTAAAAATAAAATTATATATTGCAATATACTACAATATTGATTGAAAAGATGGATGAGAAAAATAAAATTATAAGAAGAATGAAACAATATAAAACAAGTTTAGTAATTTTAAATTATAAGAATAGTAGTACAAAATAACAAGATCCTATTTATTTGTCTATGCAAATAATAGATTAAATGAAGGACAAAATTAATAAGTCAATTAAGATCTAGTGGTCGGAGCTAGTGTGAGTTGTTTCAGAGGGATTACTAATGGTAGTGGGCAGGTGGTTGTTCAAGTCATGGACGCTCCAAAGATCCACTTGAGGAGGTCAAGGAGCACATGTTCTTTGATAAGGAAGAGTTGCGGGAGTCGGGCGCAAGTCTTAAATTTGATGGCCGTATGACCGTATTTAGAGATTTTTGCCGTAAAATACAATTAAATTTTTAAGAAGATTGTATCAGATGAAAGGAGAGATTTTGGATAGACTGTCAAAATTTATATAGAATTATAATGAAATATATATTTGATTTATATATAATTTTACTTACACTAAGGTATATCATGATGTTTTAAGGGCACCTTTGAATAGATAACCGTCATTAAAAAAATTGTTGACAGGCAATGTCGACCGTCAAATTTAAGCCTCTGTCGGGCGAAATAATATTACCGGATATGAGCCCTCCCAGAACACGGATGCTATTTTGGCAAGCGAGTTAGCAGAGATGATGCCGCCATTCTCTACTACAAATGTTTCTCAAATGTTGTAGTTGTTGGAATCCCGAGCGAGTCAAATATGTCCTGTAACATGGTGGGCACGTTGGAGATGTGCGAGGGAAGGGCGGAAGAATGGTGAGAGAGGAAAGGCAGAGAACGTGAGAAGGAAGGAGCAAATAAAGTGCGTGGGAGAGGGAAGGAAAAACATTAGCGATTTCGGGAGTAGTTTGAAGGCAAAGAAAACAGAGGAGAATGTAGAAAATAAAGTGGAAGAAAGAGAGAGCAGAGAAACGTGAGCAAAAGGAGGGATGGTCGAAGAGAGAGTGGGAGAAAAAACTGAAGAGAAGGCGTGGACAGAAACAACCAGGGTTGAGGTGTGTTGGAGAGGCGTTTTGGGTAAAAGGGGAAAATGAAATGGGAAAAGGAGAGGGATTAGATAATAGGAGGGAGGAGGTAAGTTCAGATTGGGCGAAATGCCTCGAGGAAAGGTGGTCTCGTGCATTAATGCAAGGGTTGCAAAAAATGCACAATTATAGGAACTTTCGAGAAAATGCAATTAGTGGGTGTAAAATTTGGTGGCACCACCTTTGCTGGCATCCTCCATGCCTACACCAAAATAAGAGCTTTCGGTGAGGGTGTGAAGATGTATTGAAGAATAATGGAAAGAGGAGTTTGTTTGCTCATCGTTGTATTAGTTACAAATGCCTTGATGGTTACGTAGGTGAACTGAACTGTTTAACAACATGCCTCAAGATAGGTGGGTCATGGTCTGTAATTCATTGCAAGAAATTCACAAAATGGGTTGATGAAAAGGCCTCAAAAACTTTCAAGGAAATACAACTGGCAGGTGAAAGTCAAAACTCCACAAGATTTTTGAGCTACATCAGAGCTTTTCTTTGCTGATCGTATCGTTGTGCAGTGTAAACAAGAATGCTTATGGACGAATTATAGAGGAGGAGGTTAAAGAGGCGAGTTTCTGTTTCTCTAAGTTTTACTACTGCATTAATGCTTAAATTGCATCTGCTGTTATAATACAAAACGAGTTGTGCAGAATCTTGAGGTGAGTCACTTACTGTGGTTTCAGTGAGTGTTTTTTGTTGTGTTTTATTTCATTCTAAAAAATTCTGTTGTTATCTGTGAAATGAAGGCATCGGCTCTGTTGTTATCATGTGCCTGTTTTCGTATATGATATTATTTCTTTATTTGTGAAATGAATTTTACGCTATTTTATTTTGCTTGTTCTTCAAGTCATTTATGTGATATGTTATAAATGTGATGGTTGTAGAGTATGATATAGGACGATATATGTTACATCCATAAAAAGTATAGGACAATCAAGCATGCAGTGATTCGTGCTGAATTTTATATTGTGGCATTTTTCTATACAATTAGTTGTATCTCTATATTTAATCACAACCTAAAATTTTCAGGTTAGATATGTAAAATAATTTTATTGTTTCTTTTGTGTAATTTCAATGAAGTTATTAATACTCCCTAATTCAATTGATATTATTGCCTTTTATTTTTTAAGGGAACCTACTGTCTTAAGGGCTTGTGAGATAAGAATACCCAACAAAGCATTAAAAAACAATAGTTGGTTACACAGCTTATTAGTCTTTTATTACCACTACCACCTATATCCTTTTCTTCTGGATAGGTATAAACAGTGTATAAAAGTTTCTTTTCATAATTTTTATGTCCTTTAGTATTTTTTCTATTACAGTTGAAACATAACCCTTTTGCTCTTTTTCCAAATTATTTGAGGTGTCAATCTCATAGGTTAAAGATAATGATGATGGAGGGGTCCTTCAATCTCCTTTACTATAATCATTAGCCAAAACTTAATTTTTGTCTACTTTGCTATAATCATAAATAATCATTGCTTGAGACATGGAATTTGGATAGAACATGCATACTTCATATTTGATGTGATTGTGTAAACTGCCTAAGAATAACTACTTGAAAATTTCCTGCACGCAATATTCTCCACTTTTAAAGACAATGTATGTAATTGATGAATATAACTCTTGACTATACGTATTTGTTTTAATTTGGTAAGCTAGCTAAAGTAGCTACCCAAAATATTTTCACCATAATGTGTAGTGAGTTCCTCTTAAAAATTAGACCATGTGACAACGTATCCCTTCTTTTTCTAATAGTCATATAGCTAATGATGCCAAATGAGTGAGTCTCATTCCAAGTATAAGGATGCCATCATAACCTTTTGTTGACATAGGACATGATGAATACCAAAGAAGTATTGCAATTGGCAATTGGTTGGATCTTTACCATTGAACAATTGTATACCCATATTTGGAATGAAATGCATAACCATGGAAAGATTTGGGTGATGATATCTTTAGGTCTAGTTCAAATGAAAAAGCATCATGTTCCTTAAGAGGCACGTTTTCTTCCCATACCTCTTGGTGTGACTCCATCAATTTAAAATCTCTCAAAACTAGGCGAGAAGTTATTAATATGAACCTTGCCACAATATCATCTATCTATGTATCCTTCGTTGCCAAGATTTGATTCTTCATCTTTTTTGTATTTTTCCTTATATCATTGATTTTTATGGCATCCCTCTCCCCTACTAATTGATCCTCCTTGTTAGGGTTTTTCAAGAGCGAGAAGGTTCCTTCCCTTGCCTATTGTTGAAGCTCTTGACATGATCCCACCAAAATAGTTTTTAAAGTAACTTACAATAATTCAAATAATCTAACATTTTACTATGACTTAATAAAGCTTAGATCTCAGTTGTGAGAAAAAATCTTTAATAAATTTATTGATTTAGATACTTGAGAGTGAATTTGATGGAAAATCTAATATTATATTAAATTCCACAAATATTCATCAAATAATCCGAAATCTAGATTGTAGTAGCCTTATTATGTTCTTAATCAACCCTTTATAATTAAAGATTTTCTGTTCATTTGAAGCCTTGGAAGCGAATTTAGGAAATACTTTGATTTCATAATAACTCAATTTGTTGTATATGACTTAAAATTTAGATTTTTCAACAATCAACCATTTTTTATTTCCCACATATAGCAACAGTTTTCCAATTAGCATTCTTTCCATAACTAACTATACATATTTATTAAGTAACAAATTCCAACCTTATAATGCTTTTAGTGGAAAAGTATTATGCATAAATAAATATCTATATTATTTGAAATGTATTAAAGTGGGATGAGGGTGGTAGTAGGAATATAGAGCAAATAAATAAATGGAAGATAGAGTAAAAGAAAATTCCAACCGTATAATGCTTTTAGTGGAAAAGCATTATGCATAAATAAATATCTATATTATATGAAATGTATAAAAAGTGGGACAAGGATGGTAGTAAGAATATAGAGCATATGAATAAATAGAAGATAGAGTTGAAGTAAACAAAAGAAAAAAGGGGAAAGTATGTGTTGTAAGATGAAATAAATTTAGAGACATAATCATGTAATATTCTAGCCTTGAAATGTTTTTTTAGCAATATTTATTTATAATTACATTATATTGAATATTATATATGGTATGGCTAAATACAACAATATTAAGCCTAGAAAGAAAGTTGTCATATTGTGAAACCAAATTGTAATGCCCAAAACTCTACAACCAAAATAAGCTAAGGACAAGACAACCCCAAATTTTCAATCACAACACAAGACCAACACATATAAGTTTGTTTTCAAAAAAGTACGGGGGAACCTAAGATGTCGCCAATCTTGATGATAAAAATCATGTCAAGCCACTTGGTAGAAATTTGCTAGATTCAATTTTGTTAGCATAATCTACTCAACTTTTGAGTTTGTGAAAGAAAGAGAGACAAATTTGCAGAGAATCACAAAAACGAGAATCATGTGACATTGTTGATATTTCTTGTTCACCTATAGAATGAAAAGGCGAGACAATTACGAAAAATGTAGTGATGTGCATGGTAGAAAGTCAAAGAAATATATATAAAGATAACAACTATGCGTTCACCTTCTTATATTGTAAACAGAACTATGGATAAACTGAAAATGGAGAGTCTAGGAGCATTCAGTTTTTACATAAAACTATTACAATTTTGAAAAGACAGATTAGTTATACATATAACATGTTGAAATTGCTACCCAAAACACAACTTTTAATCTGTTAAAAATAAAACGGAACTCACTGCCTTCATTTAACATATACACATTATTTTATAATGAACTTTAAACTCAAAAAATGAGATCCATCCATTTACAAGTTTGTATTTTTCTTCAAAGATTAAAATAATGACAAGTGACTTACCTCAAGATTATGCATAAATTGAATCGGGCTGATAAAGTGAAGGTTGGCGGCTGATGTGTGGCTGTCAGTTGCACAGAAATCTCGCCCAGATTTGCATTTAGGCCCAGTACTGCTGATAATACCTCCAAGAGCAACATGGCGCCTTAGTCCACAATCCACAGCCCAAAGGAAATGGACGATATCTTCAAAAATAGACCCACGCTTTCCTTCTTGAGACCTCACGGCTCCTTGTCAAGGTCTCTCGTCCTTTCTCTCTGTTCTCATCAACCTCTTTTTGTCTTAGCCAAAACATGCAGATATTCCCTCGGTGAAATCCAAATTTGTCCAAGTCAAGAGGGAAACTAGCGCCAACTTGACTTGTTCCCAATACTCATCAGCTCATGCAGAAGACTTGAATAAAGACTTTCCATGGCGGGTGATTTTGCAGCCTTCTTCACATTTTGATAGTTCTCTCTCAATTGCTTCTTGACTCTTTCTTTTTTTAAAGTGCATTCTGCCAAAAACTCATACATTTTGCGCATCCAGAAAGTGGAGGACTCACTTTTCAAATAACCGTATGTGTTTGATGCAAGATCATTCGAGGGTGTAAGATACATATTGCATCATTGAGAAATACCTCTTTCACTTATTTGGTTGTGGATTGTTATCCATATTCTAATTATCATCCAATCATTACACATCCTTCTACAATTGACCACACTCACATTATTGTTCAGGATAATGGGTAGAAATCCATTTTTATTGATCATAATTAGTGGCAAATATTTGAAGGATGCAACAACAAACAAATACATTAGACCCACAATAGCTTATGGTATGATATACATGAAGATCTACCGATCCATCATTATAGAATTCATTCCAAGAGATTATTTCATATGTTCGGCTAAAAATAAATAAATATTGACATAAAGCTTTGCACCTCATTGCAATTGACTAAGACCACTCCTAAGGATAAGAGATTCTATATAAAAATTTATCATGTAGTTAGGCTTGGATTCTACATCAACATTCTTTTATTTCAATGAAATATCATTCAAATTTTATAATTCTACACATTGTAATGAAACGACCATAACATAGCAAGTTGGAAGCCCATTGAAGTTAAATGTAATTTTATATCGACTAAGAATGAATATTGGTAACATTGATGATTTGTTTATTCATTGAATTTTTTCTATGTTGCTTCATTCTACTACATGATCAAATAATCCTTCATTGGATCTTTTGTACGTGACTGCATCACCTTACATGATTTAGAAGGATTAAGTAGAATATTAAAATGAAAAGGATCTCAGCAATTGAGACAATATTTTATCCCTCGTAATTATTCAATTTCATTAAATTGACAAGAAAAATTGCAAAATCACGAGATCATTCATCGAAAATTATACTCGTGGGACCTCCAACGAATTATTATTTTGGCACTACATATTCACCGCATATGTTGTATATAGACAACAACAAACCAAATTATATTAGGGATTGGAACCTTTTACATAGTCTCAATATACAACATACTCATGTACACTCATTGTAATATATACTCACAAATAATGTATAATCCAACACTATTACTTTCAACCTTTATAATCACGTGAGTAACTTTGGCATGTCCATGGACCTGGTATATATAGGAAATGTTATTCAATTATAATCCATCCTTATATGACATCATCATACCATTTAGAAAAATGAGTGTGATATCTCCACATGCATGATCACCTTATATACTGAAAGAAACCGTGATTGAGATCCCACAAGCTCGGATGATATTCTAACAAGAAACTTGTCACACACAAATGAGAAATTACACAACAAACTATGTGAAACAATAATGATTATTGATTAGTGAATGATTACAATGAAGGATTTGATATCCTTATGAAGACTCAAGCAAATTCAACATGTGACCCAAAATGATGGAGGTCTAACTGAGACTGGAGTGAGATAACAGAATGCATGAATTAGTTAAGTGACTTTAACTTGTGTGCAACACAAAGAATAAAGCACATGACTAATTGAAATGCATAATTAATGCAATAACACTCGCAATCAGAACTAGATGACCTTTTCATAAGTTTGCATTAAGCACTAGAGTAAATTAAAGATGATTAATTTACTCCAACACCCCCCCTGAATGACAACTAAGGAGAAGCAAAAAAATGATGAAGGAAAAGAATGCAATGATGAATGTAGAATGGGTCTCAACATAAGGCCTGATGAGGTACCTATGAACAACATGAAAGTTTCTCACAAAAGGAGTAAAGTAGAAAACCTCGTAGGAAAAAAACTCCTCTCCAAACGAGAAACAAAAGAAAGTACAAATGGAATGTCTCAAGAGACTCTCTCAAGAACATATGCAGATATACAATCAGATAGCCGTCCATAAGAGAGAGTGGAGACTTTAAAGCCCCCCCCAGAATGAGAGAACCCATGTGCTGATGATCAAACCAATTTGTCTCCCTTGAGAAAGAAACCAATCCAACAGTCAATGATGAGGAAATCCCTGGATGTGAGGTGAAAATGGAAGTTCTGGATAATGTTCAATGGAGAATTGAATTGAAACATGAGTGTCTGAATGATAGGATGTTGAATTATATGTATCAACATCAGACAACTCAAGATGATCCTAAAATGGAATCTCCAAAGAAGATGGGATAACAGATGGGTTGAATCTGTCATCTGAGAGGAAATGAATATCCTCTAATATGTCCTCAACAACTGCATTAGATGGCTCGATGAATGGAGCTACAATGTCAATCAAAGCTAAAGAGGGATCTTGTTGAATAGATGTGAAGAGGGATCCTGCTGAACAGATGTGATCTCAATAGGAGGTGAAGATGTAGAACTCTCAACACTAGTCTCATGAACAAATGGAAGAACACATAAGCTCAAGTGACGAAACTTCACCTCAGATACAACATGCTCTCTTGAAGAAAGAGAGCGATACTCAAACAGTGGAGATGGAGGACCAAAGTGTGTGAATGCATACAATCGAGAAGAATGATAAACTTTTCTTGTTGCAACAATGTTGCCAGTCTGATTGTCTCTGATGTCCATTGAATCAAGTGTGAACTCAACTGTCTTCCCTATTTCACTATGAGCAATTTGATAGATGGAGAGAAGGTTAGTGGACAAAGATGGTACACATAGTACATCATTGAATGTACCATCATCAATGTCGATAGAACTGTTGCCCAATTTTTACCTACAGGCTCAATCAGGAAGGATAAACTATGTTTCAGATGTTCATAAAGGCCAAATGGGACATTTGCATCGAGGGTTAGGTCATGCATCTGATGACATTTCACAAGGAGCTCATTTTAAAGGTATGCCTTAATAATTTTTGGCACAAAATCCATCAGAGATGAAAGTCGGCAAGACCTTCCTGTTGTCTTGCCGACTAGCAGTGCATTCTGTAAACCAGTCGCAAGGACTTTCGGCTCGCCAAGACTCTTCATGTATCTCTCCAATTGTAAGGGGTCATGCAGATAGTTGTTCATTGGGTAACCTCTTGGCATAAGGTCTTGTCGCCCGATGAAAAGTCTTCCCGACCGGCGGGAGTCACACCGACAGTTATTCACCAGGCCGGCGACGGGGAGACAAGAAGGAGCTCGTTGTGAGGTCTTGGCGATCCAGCGATGTCTCGCCGAAGGGGGTTTCGCCGTCGGCATAAGATTTTTCCTTCGGTATGAAGTCCCGGCGAATAACATGGGGTGTCACCGATAGCGAGCTCGCCGAAGGTTTTTGCCTTCGGTAGAAGGTCTCCCTGACTAGCGGAGGTCTCGCCAAAATGTTTGAACTCGGGGAGAGTGTTTTATGTTCGCCATGAGGTCCCGCCGATAGATGAAATTCATGCAGAATGTTGTTCACTAGGCTATCGGCGGGGGAGGAAAAATATTGCCTTCAGTAGCAGGTCTTGGCGAAAGAAGACGGTGTCGGGGAGAACAAGTGGGCCTCGCTGTGACATCTCGGCGATTGAATGATGTCTCACCGAAATGGAGTGCCTTCGGCGTAAGTTGTTTGCCTTCGGGGAGATGTCCTACTGACAACCATAGGTCTCGGCGACAAGAAAGGAGTTCAGTGAAGGGTCTGGCCGACAAGATGAAGTCTTACCGAATGAAGTTCCGAGCTCGCCAGGAGAAGAAGGGCCTTGCTGAAGTAGTCTCAGCTCATCCAAGGGTTATCCCTTCATCATAATGTCCTGCCGACTATGAGAGGTCTCCCCGAAGTAAAATGAGCTCTTGGTGAAATGTCTCAGTGAAGGAAAGGTGTCTCGCTGACATGAGGTAATATCGGCATAAGGTCTCGCCGACATGAGGTAATATCAGCATAAGGTCTTGCCGATCCATCGGAGTCTCAGCGAACGGAGGCATCATCGAAAGGATCTCGCTGAAAGAAGGACGGCTTCGGCAAAAGTCTCACCGACAAGGTGAACTCTTGCCGAAATAAAACGGCATCGACAAAGCAAGTTTTCATCGCCATGAGGTCTCGACGATTAGGAGATGTCTCACCGATAGGATGTGCCTTCGGGGAGAACGAATGCATGCGGCGAAGTGTTTGGGCGACTCTGAAATGTCCCGGTGAAAGAGGGAGTCTTCGATGAAAGGTCTCGCCGACCCAGCGATGTCTCAGTGACAGGGGGTGAGTTCGGGGTAAGGTCTTCCTGACTGACGGAGGTCTCCTCGACATAAAGAATGAGCTTGCCAAAGGATTATGAGCCTCGCCATGACATCCTGCCGACCAGATAGGGTCTTCTCGATACAAAATGAACTCAAGGTGGCTTGCTGTGACATCTCCCCGACTGATGTTGGTCCTGCCGATAACGATGGACCCACCAATGGAAAAAGGATATTTGTATGACTTTTGAAGCTCGATATGAGCTCTTTCCGACCATCGTGTGTCTTGTCGACTGCTGCTGCAAGGTCTAATTGCAATGGGGAGACACAATTAGTGTCTCACCGACATGCGATCCAGTTTGAACAACTTTTGACCGCCTGAGAATCTTACGTGGAGTATGCTCGACCAATCTAAAGGAGCCAAAGATGAACCATTGACAACTTGACCGTTTGACTCCCCCCTGCGAAGAAGGTCAACAGAGTGAAAACAACGTGGATCTATTTTGAGCTCAGGAGCATTCAAGGCAGCTCGGCAAGGAGGTTCGAGAGGGACACGAGGACCAGAGGTTAATGCTACAAAAGATCTAAAAGCTTCTCCTAGGGGCGATCTTTCACACCGACATGGAAAACAAGGATTCAATTGAACACAACATTAACTACATGAAAAGATCTAAAGAGCATATCTTCCCGAAGGCGGACATTTTTGTAAGCCCTAAGGGGCCGACACACTTTTGTATATAAGGCATTTTTTCCTTCTTGTAAAGCAGTTCTCCTTATGCTTTTTCTGAAGTTTTGTGACTTTTACAGTCCTCTCTCAGATTAGCACAATTTTGTAACTCATTTTGGAGCATAATATACAGAGTTTACCTTTATCATTGTGGATGATTCAAATTACCATCTTGTTCTTGCGAAGTGTTGTGCATTTCAGGTTCATGATCAAGTTATTTTTGTGAATTTCTTTCATTCCTTTATAACTTTATCTTGTGTTTCATGCCTTCCTTTGCAAAAAGCATCATTGAATGAATCACAAACTGTGTTTATATAACCTCACATGGATTCTAGTCTGTGAAAGTCATTTCCTTTCTTGAAAATGTGTGAATCGAACCTGTTTGAACCTGTTTGTGAGGTATTAATGACAAGCTTACAAAATTTGATGTGTAATCTTATGGTCATTGCCAATTTTCAAGTGTAACCTAAGTATCTTATTGTTCTTATCAGTTTGGTGTATCACCATAGAGTTAGTTTAAATTTTATGTATTCCTTCTCCCTTTCCCTTTACAAAATTTGTAGTTTAAGTGATGACCCAACAAGGAAGTCGGCCTTCTCCGGAGGTTCATTTCAACTTTAGGTGACCCACAACCTTGAAATGATCCCATGTTTCTCTAGAAAGCTCAGTTTTATAACTTTGCATAGGGTGCATTTCTAAGAGACAACAGTTTATGGCACGCCTGGTGGGACTGTCGAACAGACAGTTTGAAAATTACATGTCTATTACTGGTTTTTGATATGCAGCCAGTAAATTTTAGGCCTTTCAAAGGTAAAATATTAGCATATCATGGCGACTCCAATTTCATAACAACTGGTTTCAGCAGCCCAGGTGTCTGTAATTAATAAGGTTTGATCTTTAGGCTTGTTATACCTCATGTCTTATCTCTACAATGTATAGTTATCAGCAATATAATGACTTTCCACCTCCATTCCATGAGAGTCATGTGTATATGTCCTCTCATCAGCCATACTATATAGAACAACCTGCTGTTTTTATGTCAAATGACCCGGTATCAGCAGATTACCAGTATTTCCATCATGTTTCCCACCCTCCCACTCCTGGTCAACCTTTATGTCAACCAATATTTGATCAAAATCAATCCCAAGAGGAAGTTTCTAATGTTAACCAATATGATTATTTATACAATC
This sequence comes from Sequoia sempervirens, assembly GCA_007258455.2. Classification (NCBI taxonomy): domain Eukaryota; kingdom Viridiplantae; phylum Streptophyta; class Pinopsida; order Cupressales; family Cupressaceae; genus Sequoia; species Sequoia sempervirens. Next base: position 761,939,566 of record VDFB02000003.1, read on the forward strand.
AGCCTCTGAAGCATCCTTACCAAACTATAATGGACTTGCTCCAACAGTTTGACCGTGTGTTGTGGGCTTTGAGCCAGAAGTTTGAACATATGCAAATTAATGATGTCAGTAAGGTGTTCTCCTACATGTATGACATGTTGGTCGATGTCAAGAAACAGGAAAAGCTTATTTCACAGCAGTATGAGTTGGAATGTCAATTTGAAGAAGATCTTGAGGGAGAGATAGCAGCCAAAGAGGAGCAAATGAAATTCTTATCTGCTCAGGTACATGGTAGTTGGGCTTATTCAGATTATCAAGCACAAAGGTATGAGATACATGCAGCCCTTTCCATTCCTAGTTTCAGCTCACCTCCTCCTGTAATGTTGAATCATCCGGTGAAAAAGGAGGCTTCTGAATATAGGTTTCCTAGCTTTAAACAAGAGAAGCCTTCCAAGCTCTTTAGTAAGCCTATCAATAAGTCTTCTACCCTTAGGATTCCAAGTTGGAAGGTCCCATCTCAGTCACCTTGTGAGTTTCCTTCACCTATCATGCAACTCAAATCGTGCTCTGACGTCTAGGAAGTAAATGAAGAGCATCCCAGTGATCAGGTTAGTTCATTCACCATGGAGGAGACTAGAATTCCAAATCTGTTACATTTAACCATGGAGGAATACAGACTACAACTACAAAAGGTTGAACAGGAGAAGAATTCTCAAAATGTTTCTGGCCATGTTTTAGCTGATGGTCCTCCCACTGTTCTACAAGATGGTGAAAATGTTCCAACATGACAACAAGGTGAAATGGTGGAAAAGGCTGACCAAGAAGAGCAATGTACAATCTGGAATGAAGAAGGTGTGATTTTTCCCACTCTAAATGCTATCTCGGGGCAGCAAGAAAACATCAAGCAGCTGCAAGTTCAAGAGTCAAGACAACAACATGAAGAGACTAAAAAGGGTGATGTAGGTCATGAGTCCATAGCTTCATTTGTTGAGCTTCCATGTATCATTGAGGGTGATGAGGAAATCATAAATTTGGTCATAAGTCAGCAACGTGAGGTTGAAGAGGAACAGTGTACAACTGGATTTGATACTTTTGAGCATGTTATGCTTGAAAAAGTTGATGCTAAGCTATATGAAGAAGTATACACTGATATAATTGAACACTTTTGTTCAAAACTGGAGGACAAAAAGTCAGATCTGCTAGAAGAGTTCGACACTCATACAAAAATTCAACAGTAGATTCACAAGTTTGAACAAAAAGTTTCTCATAAACCTGTTGCACGATGTCTTATAAGATCTCATGAGCTTCCTTTCTGCTATACAACAGAGCTTGAAGCTAATTTATCAACTCAGAGTTCATATCAGGAGAACCCTTCACTGTTTGAACACTTTCCTGCCTCCATAGAAGAAGACAAGCCTGATTTGGAGCATCTTTCTTTGAGTATTAATGAGAATTATACGCAGCTTCCTTTTTGGTGTATAAAGAAAACAGAGATTGATGAATTGATTGAAAATGTGTTGGAGGAAGCCACCTCATTTTTCTTCATTGAAGGAACGAATATTCATTTTGGAAAGCATGAGCATGCTGAGGAATTTTCTATTTTCTCGCCAAGTCCGCCACAAGGACTCGGCCTTTCCATCCAGCAAGGTGATAGAATGGCAGCTCATGAGCAAAAGATCAGCAAGGAAAGTGCAAGCTTTTCCCTTACTAGGGGCTGCCCTATCAGGTATTTAAACAACATGGAGTCCAAACAAGCACAGATATCAAGCATGAAGGTATGACTGAGAATGTCATGAAGGATGCACTTGCAAATGAACATAAGTATGTCCAACTCACTTATCCTCTTTTAAGTAACATTACATGTGATCTATTTAAGGAGGATAGTGAATCTCTATATCTTTTTCAAGAAACGATGCATCAACTTGTTGAACATTTCTCAGTGTATTGTCTTCTTTTAGCTAACATCATGCATGTAAGTTGCTGCATATTGAGGAGAAAAGGTAGATATTTCAACTGTCATGTGAATGGTTTCGTTTGACCATCTTCTTTGCTGGTTAGAATAGGGTAGGCTAGTTTCATTTTTAAATGCATCTTTGTTTTCCCTAAGTGCTTTTGAGCACAGTTAGATAGTTTTTTAGAAGTTTCAGGGGTATCTCTTGGTGCTCTGTTGAGTTATAACAATTTGCAATACTATTTTCAAGTGGTGTTGGTTCTCTAATGACTCCATGCCCAATGGATAGGCCTAGGCTATTGGTTTTATGTTTAGCAGGCAAACATCCAGCTGAGGTCGCCAGAAATGTTGCCCAATTTTTACCTACAGGCTCAATCAGGCAGGATAAACTATGTTTCAGATGTTCATAAAGGCCAAATGGGACATTTGCATCGAGGGTTAGGTCATGCATCTGATGACATTTCACAAGGAGCTCATTTTAAAGGTCTGCCTTAATCATTTTTGGCACAAAATCCATTAGAGATGAAAGTCGGCAAGACCTTCATGTTGTCTTGTCGACTAGCAGTGCGTTTTGTAAACTAGTCGCCAGGACTTTTGGGTTGCCAAGAGTCTTCATGTATCTCTCCACTTGTAAGGGGTCATGCCGACAGTTGTTCATCGGGTAACCTCTCGGCATAAGGTCTTGTCACCCGATGAAAAGTCTTCTGGACCGGCGGGAGTCACACCGACAGTTATTCACCAGGTCGGCGACGGGGAGACAAGAAGGAGCTTGTTGTGAGGTCTCGACGATCCAACGAAGTCTCGCTGAAGGGGGTTTTCATCGTCGGCATAAGATTTTTCCTTCAGTATGAAGTCCTGGCGACTAACAGGGGGTCTCACCGATAGCGAGCTCGCCGAGGGTTTTTTCCTTCGACAGAAGGTCTCCCCGACTAGCGAAGGTCTCGTCGAAATGTTTGAACTCGGGGAGAGTGTTTTATGTTCACCATGAGGTCTCGCCGACATACGAAAGTCATGCCGAAAGTTGTTCACTAGGCTGTCAGCGGGGGAGGAAAAATATTGCCTTCGGCAGGAGGTCTTGGCGAAAGAAGACGGCGTCGGGGAGAACAAGTGGGCCTCGCTGTGATGTCTCGGCGACCGAATGATGTCTCACCAAAATGGAGTGCCTTCGGCGTAATTTGTTTGCCTTCGGGGAGATGTCCTACCAACAACCATAGGTCTTGGCGATAAGAAAGGAGTTCGGCGAAGGGTCTGGCCGACAAGATGAAGTCTTGCCGAATGAAGGTCCGAGCTCACCAGGAGAAGAAGGGCCTCGCTGAGAAGTCTTTCCGACCCAAAAGGGGTCTTGCCGAAGTAGTCTCAGCTCGCCCAAGGGTTATCCCTTCGTCATAATGTCCTGCCGACTATGAGAGGTCTCCCCAAAGTAAAATGAGCTCTCGGAGAAAAGAAGAGACTTCGGCAAAATGTCTCGGCGAAGGAAAGATGTCTCGCCGACATGAGGTAATATCGGCATAAGGTCTCGCCGATCCATCAGAGTCTCAGCGAACGAAGGCGTCATTGGAAGGATCTCGCCGAAAGAAGGATGGCTTCAACAAAAGTCTCACCGACAAGGTGAACTCTTGCCGAAATAAAACGGCATCGGCAAAGCAATTTTTCATTGCCATGAGGTCTCGGCAATTAGGAGATGTCTCACCGATAGGATGTGCCTTCGGGGAGAATGAATGCATGCGGCAAAGTGTTTGGGCGACTCTGAAATGTCCCAATGAAAGAGGGAGTCTTCGATGAAAGGTCTCACCGACCCAGTGATGTCTCGGCGACAAGGGGTGAGTTCGGGGTAAGGTCTTCCTGACTGACAGAGGTCTCCTTGACATAAAGAATGAGCACGCCAAAGGATTCTGAGCCTCGCCGTGACGTCCTGCCTACCCAATAGGGTCTTCTTGATACAAAATGAACTCAGGGTGGCTCACTGTGACGTCTCTCTGATTGATGTTGGTCCTGCCGATAACGATGGACCCACTAATGGAAAAAGGATATCGGTATGACTTTTGAAGCTCGATATGAGCTCTTTCTGACCATCGTGTGTCTTGTCGAATGTTGTTGCGAGGTCTAATCGCATCGGGGAGACACGATTAGTGTCTCACCGGCATGCGATCCAGTTTGAACGACTTTTGACTGCCTGAGAATCTTACGTGGAGTATGCTCGACCAATCTAAAGGAGCCAAAGACGAACCATTGACAGCTTGACTGTTTGACTCCCCCCTGCGAAGAAGGTCAATAGAGTGAAAACGTGGATCTGTTCTAAGCTCAGGAGCATTCAAGGCAGCTCGGCAAGGAGGTTCGAGAGGGACACGAGGACCAGAGGTTAATGCTGCAAAAGATCTAAAGCTTCTCCTAGGGGCGATCTTTCACACCGACATGGACAACAAGGATTCAATCAAACACAACATTAACTACATGAAAATATCTAAAGAGCATATCTTCCCGAAGGTGGACATTTTTGTAAGCCCTAAGGGGCCGACACACTTTTGTATATAAGGCATTTTTTCCTTCTTGTAAAGCAGTTCTCCTTATGCTTTTTCTGAAGTTTTGTGACTTTTACAGTCCTCTCTCAGATTAGCACAATTTTGTAACTCATTTTGGAGCATAATATACATAGTTTACCTTTATCATTGTGGATGATTCAAATTACCATCTTGTTCTTGCGAAGTGTTGTGCATTTCAGGTTCATGATCAAGTTATTTTTGTGAATTTCTTTCATTCCTTTATAACTTTATCTTGTGTTTCATGCCTTCCTTTGCAAAAAGCATCATCGAATGAATCACAAACTATGTTTCTATAACCTCACATGGATTCTAGTATGTGAAAGTCATTTCCTTTCTTGAAAATGTGTGAATCGAACCTGTTTGTGAGGTATTAATGAGAAGCTTACAGAATTTGATGTGTAATCTTATGGTCATTGTCAATTTTCAAGTGTAACCTAAGTATCTTATTGTTCTTATCAGTTCGGTGTATCACCATAGAGTTAGTTTAAATTTTATGTATTCCTTCTCCCTTTCCCTTTACAAAATCTGTAGTTTAGGTGATGACCCAACAAGGAAGCCGACCTTCTCCAGAGGTTCATTTCAACTTTAGGTGACCCACAGCCTTGAAATGATCCCATGCTTCTCTAGAAAGCTCAGTTTTATAACTTTGCATAGGGTGCATTTCTAAGAGACAACAAGAACCTTTCCCACATACACTCATATAAGTGTTATTACCCATTAATATGTGTGGTGAGGACGCAGCCTTAAAAGATGAGAACATTTCTGAAGAAGATGCCATATGGTGTGAAGCACTTGAATCCAACAACCATCTCAAAGAATGTGAACTGGTGGTTGCACATAATGCATGACCCTTGTGTTTGGTCTGTCTATCTCTGTCTGGAATGATGGTGAAGAAGAAGACCCGCTTGATGCAGATGAAGAAGGAAGATGAATATTGTTCTTCATAAGAAGAGTTGTCAAATGTGAAACCTATTCTGCATATCCATCCATCTTCTTCTCATAACATTTAGACTCATGATGTCCCTACTTATTATAGTAAGCACACTTGGCTCTTTCTTTCTTTGATGATTCCCCCTTAGGAGAAGGTGAACTAGAGGTGTTCTGTGAACTGGAATCCTTCCCATGCTCTATGTTCTTTGGTTTCTTTTTCTTATCTTTGCTAGTAGAGGCCTTCATGTCTTTCATATTTTGAGAAACAAGAAGGGCAAATGCTTTTGAAGATTTCAGTGTACCCATATGGATTAACTTTGACTGTTCAGATCGCATGAATGATGTGGAAAATTCATCAAGAGAGGGCATTGTGAATTTAGAGCCCATAACATCTCTAGTAGCATAAAATGTAGAAACAGAGATAGAATAATCAAGACCAAGCTTGGCAAGTAGAGAAAGAATCAATTGTTCATCTTTCTTCTCAATACCACACTGCTTTAACTGAAGCCTTAAAGACTTAAGATTTGTGAAGAGGTCTTGGATACTGTCAAAATTAGAAGGATTAAGACATATCAGCTCATTCTCTAACTGATAACCCCTAAGTGTGTCTTGCTTACCAAACAAGAGCTCAAGATGGGCTCAAACTTCTTGTGGAGTGTTACAAGACTGAATGTGAAACAAGAGATCAAGAGAGATAGACATGCAAAGAGTACCAAAAGACTCATCACATCTGTTGAACCATTACCTCTTTTCTGCAGCAGCACCTAGTTCAAGCTTTGTACCCATGGTGACTTGATACAACCCCAAATTTTTCAGAGTGATCTCCATCTAGGTTTTCCACTCAAGAAAGTTTGAGGGAGTGAGAAGAGTTACATTACTTTTATCCATGATTTTGGAAAAAATACAGACTTGAGAGAAGAAATTATAGTATAATCTTCACAAACAAACTTGGACTAACTAACCCCTTCTTGACATCAATGACAACATTTGCAACGATCTTATCCATGCACCTTTAATTTTCTTAAGCAACATGATCCAATAATCTCCTTCATTTAATTTTACATCAATGACAATATGCTAACAATCTCACATACTCTTTTGACATCAATGACACACAATTCCAACAGTGTTGATATGAGATTAGTGATAAAGCAAATTTTATTAATAAAATCAATTGACTGATCCTTGAATACCATTTAATTTATAATAAATAAGATTGTAAATTAATAACTAAGAAATTGAAAGCTATTCTTTATGTATTCGTTAATTTTGTTGCACATATGTTGTGGAAGAATCCATGTGCTTGCTTGTACAATGGCAAGAAGGTTATGTCTACTTGTCTTTCCTTATCACGAACAAAGAATGTTGAAATTCCTTTGAATAACTTTGCACTCACTTCTCCATCCTCCTTGAATGATGTACTATAATAGATAAAGGGGTTCAAGAATTAGGGATTCATTTCCAATCGTTTTGTATTTTGGATTGTATTGCCTCCTTTGGCCTATCCATGACCTCATAAGAGAACACATCAATTAAGATTGTAAATTATTAATTAATAAATTGAAACCTATTATTTTTGTCTATATTAATTTTGTTGCATATATATATTGGAGAAGAAATCCTTTTGTTGCTTGTACAATGGCAATAATGTTATGGCTACTTGTAATTCGTTATCATGAACAAAGAGTATTGAAATGCATTTTAATAACTTTGCAATCACTTCTCTATCCTCCTTGAATGATGGACTATAACAAATAAACGGATTCCAAAAGTAAGGATTCACTTCCAATCATTTTATATTTTGGATTGTATTGCCTTCTTTTCCCTATCAATGGCCTCATAAAATAACCCATCAACCAATGTTAGCACTTAGACCAAGGCCTTGAATACTTGTACAATCTCTTCTTCATCTATCAAAAATACATTATTAAACACAATATGCGAAATGATGATTTCATGTATTTAATTAGTAAAAGAGCAATCTACCCAATTTGATGAAGCAAACATGCAATGAAGTTCATCTTTTAGGTACCTATATTTTATATTGCCAAGAAATTAGTTTACCTTCTCGAGAGTGGGGTATGAGATTGTTCCTCTTCATGTGGTGTTGCCACTTCAATTGTTTAATTAATCTCTTCATTAGGTCCATGTTGAACTCATATGCAACCTAGTTTTAGGCTCCTCAGTCTTTCAATTGAAACTCATCAAGTGGCTTTTCCAATTTGTTTACATTATCCAACATTTTAGAGATACCAACATCACCTAAAATTGGCTAGTGGTACCTAGTGCACCTCCGATCATATGATTCCTAACCTAACTCTAACCTACAGCACCACACTATCTAGAAACATCCCACTCCAAGGAAAAATTATCAATATACTCAATAATAGAATATTATCCTTAAATTGTAGACAATACTTCTGCTATCTCCGATCAATATAGGCTCCAAGAACTCCCACAACTTCCATGCTTTGAATCTTCATATTTGAAGACCATCAATAATTGCTCTCTCTCTACCTTTCATTCTTCATCATATTTGAAGAATAGTTTATTTTTCTTCTTATATTTTAGATAGAGAAAGCACTTCTTGCTTGCATAGGATTTCTTTTATTTTAGTTATTTTTCTTTCATTATCCCAAGTTGAGTTATTCGCAAGCACAAGTGTTTGGTTAGGTATTGTGGATTAAGTCCTCTTATTGCCACTGTACGCAATCGAAGACAAGTGTAGACGCAAAGATCACCAGGTTTGTAGTTTGGAGGTTAATGTCGTAAGGTATGTACTCTGCATCCTCTTAGATTATTAGATGATTACTTTTTTCATGACGATGGATCAATAAATTGTTGGCCTTTAAGTTGGTTTGTCTTTCTTTTAAATAAATAATGGGAGTGTACGAAACAATAAATTCAATATGCCAAATAATATGCGAAGATTCAAATATCATAAACTAAATGTAGAATAACGTGTCGATGAGGCTTGTGATGCGATTATAATCTGTCATCCGAATCTTTCCGTCCAACACACTCTTCTCCGTGTCTTTGTTGCGTTAATGTAATCTGTAAGTGAAGGTGGAAGCTTTACACATGTAGAGGAAAATCTACGTGAGGATGGCGACTGATTTATTTCCTGTAAGCCAGAACACTAATTCACTAGAAAAGAAGTGTTATTCTAAAATCTAGGAAATAAACTCAAATTACTACAGTTGTATCTTTTATTCAATTTGTAAAAATGAATATCTCAATATGGAATTCTTCAATATACTTATGTTCTTAACGAACAAACTAATACTTTTTTTTAACTTACACGTAGTGTCTAGTATTTGTCATAATAATATTATAATTATTATTTTTTATTTGATAAAAATTATATGTAAGTTTTATTAATGTAAATAAAAATAAATATAAGTTTTGTTAATTATAGTGTTTTAGTATTGTTCATTAGTTATTTTAATGACCCAGCTCTAACCCTAATTCATACCTTAACTTTAATTCTATTCCTAACCCTAACCCTAACCATATCCCTAAACTCTAACCCTAACAATAAATTCTAAACCATTACCTTAATCCTAGACCTACCTCTAACCCTAACTATGATCGTAACACTATCATAACTATAAATCTAATTTTAATCACTAACTTTTAAATAAACAACATATCTAATAAATGTTATATTACAAATTATGTATATTAAATAAATTTTATAAATAAAATAAATATAATATATACTAAAAATCATTAAAAGTTAAATATTACATGTTGGCAATGTCTCTTCTCTTATTATTAATATAAAATTGTTATATATTAAAATGATTATTTATTACAAGTTGTTTATTTTTAATTATATATATATTAAAAAATAAAATATATTATATTAAATTATCAGATTTGATTCGTAGTAGACACAAGTGCAACTATATCTCTTCATTGAAATTAATAATTGTTAAATATTAACGAATCAATGATTATAGATGGTATGATTTTTCCAAAGTTCATGAATAATAGAGTAAATACTTCTAGATTAAAAAACTGGGTATGCTATTTTGAATCAACATTTCGAACCACACTCAACGATTCATCATAGGAATATGATAATGAAGAATATGATTGTAAAAATGGCCTTAAGAAGAGTTAAGTGGTGGGAGAGGGTAGAGAGGGAGGAGATTGGAAAATGAAGTAAAAGTGAAAATAGGTGGAAAAATGATGAGGACATAATAGAAGAATGAATAATATAGTAATATGATCTAACACAAATAAATGGATCAAAAAAGGTTAAAGTTAAATGTCTGAAATAATGAATAAATAACTCTAATGACCTTACCCTAACCCTAACTCAATAATTCATCATAGGAAGAGGATAATGAAGAATACGATTGTAGAAATGACCTTAAAAAGAGTTAAGTGGTGGGAGAGGGTAAGGAGGGAAGAGATTGAAAAATGAAGTAAAAGTGAAAATAGGCAAAAAACGATGATGAAGACATAAAGAAGAATGAATAATATAATAATATGATATAACACGAATAAATGGATAAAAAAGGTTAAAGGTTAAATGTAAATAATCTAAAATAATTATAAAGATGAATTATATAATAAAATTATTGAGGAACAATTACCAAAATTATTAAAAGAAATGAAGATATAAAGGAAAATATACTAAAACTTAAATTAGCAGATGTCCTTGCTAATCTGGGATGTGATAAGTAGGAATTGGAATTGTTTGAACGTGATGAGGCAATTAAATTTTTTCCAAGTCTTCAAGAACGAGTGTTAACAAAGCAATCTTTTATTCCCTAGCAAGTTTATTTGGTTTCTAGAATGAAGAATAGCAAGATCTAAGCCAATGCATGAGCCTCAACAGATATGCTGAGGGATGATTTAATCATGTTCACTTAATAGCAGTTATAGTATTTCATGATTATTTTATTCGATGAGATGAGATGTTTGGTACACTTAGTTGGCAGAGGTTGTATGGTATTGATTACATTATGCCATACAAGGTCATCCTTGGATGTAATTACATCACTTGTATGTCCTCAAATGGTCGTTGGATTCTACGGGCACATTGTTAGATCAACTTATGGCATTGACATCCAATTTTGGAAAGTGTTGGTTGAATTAAGATTTCCTAATGTTTGATGTTTGTGCAGGTACATGTAGTTATCATATTTTGAAATTCGAATCAAAGAGTATTTTTGGAAAACCTGGTTCGCAAGACTCGGCATAAGGCTTAGCTATAGTGAATTAATGGGTGATCCTTCTAATGAATATCAAATATACTTTTAATCATGAAGGCAGTTTTAACATGTATTTCCATTGGCTTTAAAGGGAGGTTTATGTATGCGTTGTAATTTCCTATTGGTTTTGCAACTAGCTCTCATTTTTTGTGTAGTGCTTGTCTATGAGGTGAAAGTTGTGGCAATATTTGTGTAGATAAGTGGCAAGATGGCCTTTAAGCCATGGAATTTCAGAGACATGAAGGTGCAGTCGTGGGAGCAACCTTTTGAGGAGTACCTTACCCATGAGTGTTTGAATTTGGTTTTTAATTTGGACTGCCCTAGGGTTGAGGAAGCTGTGTGAATAGTGCTTGGCGTGGAGGTGACGAGCCCGTGAGCAAGAAGGATAATTTTCCCTTCTCAAGTGCTCTTTGTTTTTTTTATCAAACATCATGGATTTATTGCAATCTCTTGGAGAGTTATTGTTAATGGCAGAGCAATTTGTGAAACCCTAGTATCTTGTAAACAATGTTGTTTTAATCACTGTTCAAGGGTACAATATTTGTAATGGGGAAGGGTATATATGAGGTTTATTTCCTAGGGATTTTATCAGGCACCGTCAAGGCTTTGAGGAAGTCTAAGCTGATTAAATTGGCACTGCAATATAGAAGTGATATAATGTTGTTGAGGGCCTTAAGGAATAATTGTCAACAGATTTGTGTGTCTATGGATTTGGATATCAAGGAGAAGTTTATGTTGTTTCCTTTCTTAGAGCACACACTCCTCACCCTCCTCTTAATGTTTACCTTGTTGGACCAAGGAATAGAGGCACTCCTACTCCAAATGACGGTAATTTTGAGGTTGAGGTTGATCATAATGGCGCAAAGGTTGCAAGTGTTTGGGTCATGGGATTGTTGCTTGCTCGCGTATAGCTCATGGGGTTCAAACAAAGAGGGACCAAATTGCAGGATATGACTTTTTTGCCTGTGGTGTGCATATTCAAGAGGAGAATGAAGCCCAAGACGAAAATTTGGTTCAGGTGGAGCGTATGGAGGAGTAATATTTTGGATGTAAGTAAGAAGTTTTTGATATTTTGTTTGCAGCTCAGTTCAGTTTGAAGCATATTTACCAAGGAGCTATTTACAGGGGCTGCTTTGCTTAGGCTTGCAAGATATTGGCATGTTATGGGCAACTTTTGTGTTGTAATTCTTCCCAACTACATTATAGAAGCTATCAAAAAAGTAGTCTAGGTATTAATATAGGCTTTTTGCTTTATCAGAATTGAACTATATGTAAAGCTTTTTATAATATATATAAATATATATAGGCACATGTTCCTTTTATTAAAATAAAAATAACAAAAGAAAAAAGATGAGATTATATATAAAATATAAATTGGAAAATTAAATAAATGATTCAATTAAAATAAAAAAAAGATGGTTAAAATACAATAGATTATAATATATATAACCTATAATATATATTAATATAAATATATAAAACCATAATAATTTATATAATATATATTAATATATATAAATATAGATTAGAGGAGAACCTACAAAATAAAATGAACTATCATATATATTAATATAAATTTACATATTACCTATGTAGGTTAACTTATTTACCTACAAAATATTACCTACAATAACAAAAGATATAAATAGAAATAATATATAAATTCTGCATTAATATAGGCTATATATATATAAATTAATATTATCTACATTAAAATAGGTTGTATATTATATATAATAAAGACTTAAAATAATATAGATTAGAGGAGAACCTACAAAATAAAATGAACTATCATATATATTAATATAAATTTACATATTACCTATGTAGGTTAACTTATTTACCTACAAAATATTACCTACAATAACAAAAGATATAAATAGAAATAATATATAAATTCTGCATTAATATAGGCTATATATATAAATTAATATTATCTACATTAAAATAGGTTGTATATTATATATAATAAAGACTTAAAATAATATAGGCTATCTTATATACCTATATATTATAGGTTATATTTTTTTAGGAAGACCTATATATAAATTAATATAAAAAATATATATGATGAAAAAAATTATTAATGAAAAGAAGGAGAGCATATAATAATTAAATTATACCATAAAATATTAAAAACATAGATAACAAAGATATTAGTCTAATGGAAAGAATAATATAATTTTTATTTTATTTTATTATTTTAATAAATCCAAATCTCTATAAAATAGTTAATTGCTTTTTGTGAGATTTTCGTTAATAAAAAATAACAAAATTACATACATTAAAAAAAACCATTCTTAAAAAAATGTTAAAATAAGTAAGATTTATTTATTTTAATAAAGACTTAAAATAATATAGGTTATCTTATATACCTATATTATAGGTTATAATTTTTTTTTGGGAGAATCTATATATATAAATTAATATAAAAATATACATGATGAAAAAAACTATACATGATGATTTATTTTTTCTTTACAAGGAGGGCACCCTGCGACCCAGCCCAGTGGCCCAACAGCCCATACCTTGGGTACCTGGGGTGAGCTAGGGCAAGACTAGCCCCCCTACGGGTGAGATCCCCTGCCCGCAATAAGTTCCACCTCTTAAACTCGGAAGAGCATGATGAAAAAAAATTATTAATAAAAGGAGGAGAGTATATAATAATTAAATTATACCATAAAATATTAAAAACATAGATAACAAAGATATTAGTCTAATAGAAAGAATAATATAATTTTTATTCCCTTGCGGGTGAAATCTTCCGCCTACAAGAAGTCCCACCTCTTAAACCCAGGAGAGAGTCGAACCTGAGACCAGTGGGGAGCAAACCCACTGCCCAAGCCAACTCTGCTACCCGTGTGGGCTAATTTGTAAAGTTAAATATTTTACAAGTTGACTTTACAAAATTGAATTTTTTTATTTTTTTTTTAAATATTGTTTTGATTGGTTGAAAACTAAATTATTAATAACTAGTTAACTAAAAAAAGCCAAACTCATTACAATAGTACTATGCTAAAAAATTATATCATAAAATATTAAAAACATAGATAACAAAATATTAGTGTAAGGAAAGAATAATGCAATTTATTTTATTTTTTTTATTTGAATAGTGTGAATTCAAATCTCTATGAAATAGTTAATTGATTTTTGTGAGATTTTTTAATAGAAAAATAACAATTACATACAAAAAAATTATTCTTAAAAAAATTGTTAACATTTATTTATTTAAAAAAAAATTAATGAAATGATTTAAAACAAAAAATGAAAAATCAATCTTTAAAAAAATGTTTACATTGCTTTCCCTACAAATCCGCTAATAACACACAACTTTTTAACCCATCATATGCATAAAAAATATTTTTTATAATTTATAAAGTTAAATATTTTGCAAGTTGACTTTACAAAATTGAATTTTATTTTAATTTTAAGAAAATATTTCTTTTGATTGGTTGAAAACTAGAATATTAATAACTAGTTAGTAAAACAAATTACAATAGTACTATGCCTCACGACAAGTACTAATAACACAAAGACAATAATATTTATGGAAGATGCAACTTTTAAGTAAAACAATTTGTAACCTCGTCTTTTCATGCATCTAGCTTGTAGAATAAGCATATATCTTTAAGAAAATACATGCATTTAAAAATAACATTCATGCAAATTATGAAATTCATCCTTGACAATGTATGTCAACATCACTTATCAACATTTGCGATTACTATATCTTTATATCAACAGCTTCTTTGATATGTTTGAACCTCACAATGCCATGAAATAGTGGTTGCCATATTCTTGTTTTAGAAAGCAATTTTGTACTGATGCAACATTTCACCTTATATCCAATGAGCAATATCGTTGCTATAGAATATCATAAAATTTATTGGTGTGCTAAATTGTTTCTTGTTTCATCAAACTTTACTTCAAGGTTGTTGTCGATGACATAAAGGGTAAATTAAAAGAGAGGATCTAATAGTTGAGCATGTTTCAAAAGTTGTGATAGCTTCTGTTGATTAAATGTTCAATATTTTTAATAATATAGTACTAATAGCTGTGACTTTAAAGTTGTTTGTGTTGATAATGAGTAGTCATAATTAAATTTCATATATTTTTTAGGTCTAAAAATAAATAAATCATGTGATGTTACATTAGCGCAACAATAAAACACGACTTAGTGCACAACTATGCCCCAAACTTTTTTTATTCCTTTTGTATATCTTAATTAGAAACAAGTTGATGTGGGCCTAAAACCTTAAATATACGTCGTGGACTCACCAATTAAGTTGTAAAAGAATATGTGTGATATGTAATTGCCATGTATGATTTTGAGAGGTGCGAAGTTAGGATGCTCAAATATTGGATTGTCTCCCCTAGTTGTTGAAAATTAAATTGGACGTAAAAACACTAGTGAATCCTAAAATCTTAATAATAGATTCCCTATGTGTATGTTGCCCTCAATTAATAATTAAATCACATAAAAAACATTCAAATAACCTGTAGCTAACAAGAGTGCATCTAATAAACATCTAGAACCCTAGATGCAGTTCAACATCCACCCTTCAAATTTCCAAGCCCCTTCATACTGAATATCTAGGAACATCTCTCTATAAGGAAAAACTATCAATATACTCAATGGAAAAATAGTATCTCTAAATCATAGGCAATGCTCTGACCATCTGATCACTAAAGGCTCCAAAAACTCCCAATGCTTCCATGATTTGAATATTCATATTTGAGATCATTTATGATCTATCTCTCTCCACCTCTATCTTTGTGTATACCTCTCATTTCTATATCTTGTTGTTTGTCCTGTCTTTGTCTCTTTCTCTCCATCCTCCACGCTATTTATCTTTGTATCTCTCCCCATGTCTCTATCTCATCATCTCTATCACTCCTTGTATATCTCTCCCTCTATCCTTATCTCTTTGTCTTTCTTTATATCTATCTCCCCCTTTGCTTTTCCTTGTCCTTGTCACTATCCCTCTCTCCCTCTATATCTCTTCATCTTGCCCTTTGTTTATCTCTCTCTGCCCCTCCTTATCCTTTTCCCTCTCTTCCACAACTCTATCATTATATCAATCCATCACCCTCTCTCTCTCTCTCTCTCTCTCTGTCTCCCTCTATTTCAATCTATCTCCCTCAATCACTCTATTTCTCGAAGATATACTTTTAATCCTTTGTTTAGATCAATATTCTATTTATTCTCGTTTGTAAATATTTTTAGACATTTTCCTACTTTGATAATCTCTCTTGAGCCATCATCCTATGTGCATAGATGCACTCAAAACTTTCTAAAATTAGAAAAAAATAGATGAATTTTATAGTAAGAGAAATAAATAAGCAACTAGGGATCTCAACTACTTTCTCAATAAGAAAGAAAATAACAATCAAAGTGTTTTGTATTGTGTATATGTGTTTCATATAGAAAAGAAACTAATCTAGTCAAAGTAATTTGTTTACTAAAATAAAGGGGCAAGGACAACATTCTTGATTTTAATGGTTGATGATTCAAATACTAAACAAGTCAAGTGTAATTGATAATAGGAATCTAAATCAAGGATGCCTCTATAAATGTATTCAAGTGCATACAATTTTAGTTGTGGCCTAAAGTATTATTCACAAGTTAGGATTTTGAGTTGGGACATGATAAGTTACAGCTTGATCTGAACATGGTCCCCAAATATAAAATTATATCCTTTTTGAGTTTTAGGTGACCCAAGTACAAAATTCATTCTAATATCTTTCCAAGGTCTTTTCGGAATTGGTCATGGTTTATACAAGCCAACATTTTGATTACAACTCTTTGTCACTTGACAAATGTTGCCATCTTCAACATGCTTTTTTGATTTGTTTTACAGATCTATGACAATTGCTTTTAAGAATGCTTAATGATCAATTTTAAATCCAACTTGATTCAATAGAATTAACACACGAACATAAATAAAAATAATAGAAATGGCCAAGTGATGAAAACAAAATGAGAGAAAGAGAGAGAGAGAGATGCAAACAAAGTTGATAACGGAGTTTGTCGTAAAAATGACTATGTCTCTGGGCCCCTCTCCAATGAGTGGATCAATCCAATTACTTCTCCAGAAAATTAGTACAACATGTCAACATAATCTCCCCTTGGTTTACAAAGAAATTTGACAATCCCTCCTTCAAAGTGCGCAAGAGCAACCTCCTGAATAGCACAAAAATCGAGCAAAATTTCTCCAAGGAATTTTCTTCTCCCATCACTTAGCTTCCATCCTACCCGTCTACCCCCTTTTTATACACCAATATTACCCCAATTGGTTACTAACCAATTGATTTTACAATATTACCCATACAAGTACAAATCTCCCATAATCTCCTTTTTTTTACATATGAAAACAATAATCCCCCCCTTAAAATAATCCTCAAATCTTCAATAATTCGTTAAAGACCTTTAACATGTTATTCTCAAGCCTTAAAGGTTTTATTTCAACCTCTTTAACTAATTGGAGGATTACAAATTTTAAATATTTGGGTGAAAATTTAAAAATAAGAGATTTCGGTTTTCGGCTTTTATCAAAACCAACCGATGCCAATATAATTTTAAAGCCATTAATTTATTTTAAGCCTCCTTAACTATCATGTAACGGGCTTCTAAAATTTTAGAAGGATTAAATCCTCATTTATAGGGATTATTATATTTAGGAGAATTAAATCTTAATTAAAGATTCATGTATATGGAGGAATTTTCCTTTTCATAAAGAGTGGGAAGGAAAGAGGATTTGAAGGCATGGATTAAGGGATCAAATCCCATTAAATCCTCATTATTTTTTTTATTTTTATTTTTAAACCATACGTTCTTTTTTTCTTCTAATAATTATGGTTTAATCCTTATTTATGCCAACTCACTACTTTTGCCACGTCACATGCCATGTGTCTCGCCAAGTGTCAAGTTTTGGTGATTCTACGTCATCATTTTGACTGCCCATAATTCCTTCATACAAACTCCAATTTGCGCGAAATGAACGTCGTTGGAAAGCTTTCGACGAGCTCTTTGCATTGATGTCAACTTTGACCACTTTTGATGATGTTGAATTTTGACCTTTTTCTGGTCTGAGCCCTTGAGTTGACCGACGTTTGACCAAGCATAACTTGAGCTTCGTCACTCCATTTGACTTCGTTCAAGTAGTGTTAGAGTCAAGATTCCGAGCTCTTCCTGGTGATGCCAATTCTATAGACAAATGAGAAACTTCAAATTTTGACAAAAATCCTTCGAATCATTTTTGAAATGACATCCTTAAATATTTTTTAGGACAAGAATAGTGTTCACTTACCATTATCATTGTCTTATCTACTTCAAAAGGATGTTAAACAGTTGCTATGCTTCTTCTTAGTCAAAGCATCCCTCATCGAGCCTATTAATACACAACTGATTACCCTTTAATAAATATTGATTTTAAATCACATAATAAAGCAACTTTCTTTTATCAACACTTATCGAATTGCTACATGATATCCATGCTTAAGTGAAATTTAGATGAAATTTATATAGTCGATTTAGTTCCTAAAATCTAACTACGTCTATTCTCATAATCTCTCCTTGAACTTTACTCTTTCTTCAAATAGGCACTTTCACCTTGCAAAATAGTACTAACACCTTTGGTGTTTTGACATCTTTTTTCAATGATAGAAACTTCTCATTTTTAGGGTGGAGCTCTCCTCTTCTTGTTTTGATGACTTTAACATACTTGAAATTCTAAACCAAGTGTGCATGCTTAGACTATTTAGTCTAGAATAAACTATATCTAATCATACTCCACTCCTATCTTGGGAAGAGCAACTCTCAAGATCCTCTCATTTACTTGTCTATTTCGTGTTGGAGTCTTAACTAATCTAGCTCTAATACCATAACAAAACTATGGAAATTAGAACATAAATAATGTCAAGAGAAGTAATTTTTTATTCAAGAAAGGGTGATTATATTAAGGAACTTCAGTGAAGGACATTAAACTCACAACATACTCCTATAAAGATAGTTCCAAACATGATAACAAGCTGATTTATTTGACACTTTTTGGCAATTGGATTGTTCACACGTGACAAACATAATATAATTGGAAATTTAATTACACTGGTTTAAAATAGGAGAAATAGCAAATTAAAAGATGTTAAAATCCTCATAAAAACATGAAAAAAAATTGTGAACATTATTTCATGCCAAATAGAGTGCATAGAAAGAGAAGAAAATCTCATACTTAAATATGAAAACAAATATTCAAAATGATTCTAATTACTCTTGTGTTCTTCTTAAACATCATTTTTTTAGTTTTAGGTTTGAGAGTAACACTACATAGTGTGAATAACATAGACTCATTAGTCATTACTTCTAAGTCCTTAGTTAACTATCATAGACAAAATAATTTAGAGAAAATTCACATTGCCATCTAACAAAGTGATTTGGCCTCATGGCGAAAGTACTCCCACCATTGTGTTGACATGACATTAGTTACAAATTTACCATGTAAGGTTTATTAATATAACCAAGTTATTGATCCTTGAATTTCATTAAATGTATAAAAAATTAAATTATGCTTATTAATTTACAAATTGAAACCCAGTTGTTCCTTGATTCCATTGTAGATGTGTCGAAGAAGAAACCTTTTGCAAGTGCTTGTTCAATGGGAACAACGTTATGGCTACTTGTCTTTCCGCATCATTAGCACATAATCATGAAATGCTTTTTAACAAGCTTCCACTCACTTCTCCATCCTCCTTGTATGGTGGACTATAATAGATAGAGGGATTCACTTCTCATCGTTGTGTATTTTTTGTTGTATTACATCATTTGCTCTATCCATGGCTTGATAAAAATAACACAGTGGACTTTCCCCATCAACAATTCTTGGCACTCAAACCGAGGGCTTTGGCACTTGCACAATTTTTTGAGCCACTCCAACTCTCCTAAGAATCTCCTCATTAGGGCCATGTTGAACTCATGTGCTACCTAGTTTTAGGGTCCTCAATATTTCAATTGAAACTCATGAAGTGACATCCAATTCGCATACATAATGCAACACTTGAGAGATACAAACCTCAATTGAACTTGGTTAGCAATACCAAGTTCCCCTTCAACTATATGATGCCTAAGCTAAATATAAGCTACAAAACCACAATATCTAGGAGGAACATTACTCTCCAAAGGAAAATTATGAATATACTCAATAGTCAAGGATTATCCTTTAATCATAGGCAATGCTCCAATTGTATGATTACTTAAACTGGACAAGAACTCCCTATGGCTTCATGATTTGTGTCTTCATATTTTAAGATCATCTATAATATATTTCTCTTTGTACCTCTATCTTTGTCTCTAACTCTCTTTTTATCTCTCCCGCTTTATCCTACCCTCCTCCCTCTCTTCCCTCCATGCTTCCTCTCTCTTTATCTTTACCTCTCTCTACCTCTACCTTTTTCTCATGATCTCTCTCCCTTGCTATCTTTGCCTCTCTTTGTATTTATCTCATCATCTCTTTATCTTTATCTCTCCCTCTTGTCCTCAACCCTCCACCCCTATCTATCTTTACATCTCTGTGTATCTTTCCCTATATCTCTTTCACTCTTATTGTTGAACATTTACTTAAATCTTCTATTTCTTCCTCCTCCATTGTAAATCATTTTATACATTTTTTGTACTTTTACATATTTCTTTGGTCATCATTCTATATACTTAGGCACTTTAAAATCTTGTTGAAATGAGAAAAAGATGAATCTACCAGTCTAAGAGAAACAAATAAGCAAGTAGGGATCTGAACTACTTTTTAGCTAGTAATGCAAATAACTTGATCAAAGTGTTTTGTTTTTTCTATGCATGATTCAGTACATGGATGGGGGTTTTGTCAAACAACCCATCCCGTAACGCCCCGCCACGAAACCCTAGAGGACAATATGCTACAATAGTAAAACGAAACACATATTTTTTTTTAAAAGTGCAATGTACACAAGATTGCAATTGAAACAAAAACTTGTTTTCTGATCTAAGTCCTCTAAGGTTCCGAGGTTACATTACTAGAAACCCATTAACGAAATAAACAAGAATAACAACTCATCTCTATCATAACATTCAACAAGATTCATGTCTAACAATATAAGAACATTTATATTAATCCAATTAACTTTCATATACAGTAACATCAATTACATTTATCATTACAAGAGAGAATTTATAATTAATTACAATATTACATCATTACAACTTATTTCCTCGAATCAGAGGGAAGAGTGCATCAAAGTTTCATTACATGATACAACTAAATGATAATACATTACAAGTACATGAGAGATAAATCACTCGAACTGGAACAAGTGCAAAAGTTCACATCACCATGAGTAGTCACCACTAACACGTATCCACAACGGGGAACCTAATGGAGGTATAAGCACATTCAACCTGACCATGTGGAACCCAAAGGTCCACCCCCGTGCTATGAGATAACCCCTGGTCCCATAGCAACAACAAGATGACCACAAACAGACATAACGAGGATAAACAGAGAATAACTAACATTGCAATGTAACAAGACATCACACAAGATCAAACATTGCTTCTAGAGGATAGCACATATCAAGGGAGAGAATAAACAAGGGAATACTAGTCTGTAGAGGGAAGAGTGTCATCACATGGTCCTGGTGTGGGTTATCCTGACAACCTAGACGTCGGCCCCCATCCTTGGGTTGTCTTGACATACTAGACGTCAACCCCCCATCTATGGTTGTCTTAACAACTTCTCACTAGGCGTCAGCCCCATAGGGTAACACATACAAAACCAATCTTCCTCTCGTGAGGAGAAGGAAGTTGGTCTTGCCAAGTAGGCTTTCTCAACCCATCCTTAGCCTAAACGAGCACTATAGGCATGGGCGATGCATTCACTTATCTTGATTAATGTGTAAATTACCCAACCCCTTAATTCATTTTAAGTTATCACTGAGTTAAGAAACTCCCACATAGGTTACCCTAGCACCACTTTGTGCACCGGCCCCCATTGAGAGCCACTCCCCCTTCTAGCAGCTAGCAAACCCAATAAAAATCCACTGGGTAAAGCCATCACGTACAAAAAACGAAAATCCACAAAGGTATATAACCCGAGCAAGGAATGAACCATCTCACTCTCAAACACAACTATAATACAAATAAAGAGTGCATGGCTAAAACCCACAACAACACATCACAAGCATAATATTACCCACTTCAAGGAACCAAACACAACGATTCAACATGATTTCCAAGCCTCTGGAAGACTGCCAATTCCATAAATGCAAAAAGACTACTTTAGAGCGGCAACAATAACACCCCAAAACATTCCAATCTCAAAATCAATCACAATGTTCCAAACTAATAAACAAACAACATTACATTTAGAGAGACATCATTTCCACGACAATTATTACATACATGAACACTAATAAATCCCAAAATCACCACAAGATACATTGCTTTCGTAATCACATTGGTACTCAAAGGCTAGAGCCATGGTGATTTTATAACTCCACCAAAACAATCATTCATCATAATACAAATATGTCAACTTTCCTTCGCTATTTCATTTATCTATCATATTTAACTCATTCAATAATAACCTTCCAATTACAAATAAATCAATCTAAATTGCATATTTAACCAAAATCTAATCACTGATCCTTCATTCTAACTAATCATAAATAAATCAATTTCCTTCCAGATCTCCCAATTTATGTATCTAATAAAAATCAACTATCTACAAAGATAAAATATTCTTTTAATAAAAATCGTAATGTATAGACTTGGATATATATATATATATATATATATAAATCGAATACCAAACAATAAACATATTCATCGGATAATATATTAAAGACATAATAATTGAATACCAATCACCATGCAAATATAATGACTATCAAATAAAATGCATATAAGCCAAGTTCTATACATATTACACCTTCCCCACACATCAAATATAATAAAAATAATACACTACAATTCCAATGTATTCATTACACAATACTCCCTAAGTTAACTACTAAGTACACTTAATTGGGTCACATTTCATAATTAAATATAATAACAACCATTCTCAGAACTAAACTACTTTGTGTAGCCTTTCCATTGTCCAACTATATTAACTAATTCTCTTATTTATTTATTTTTAATTCATTTTCAAATTGATCTTTTATTAATAAAACATATAAATAACCCCATCATTTGAATAAAAAATTTAACCATCTAAATAAATGTATGGATATGAATATATATATATATATATATATATATATCATAACCGAATATCACAAATAAATACAGAATCCAAGTATATATACACAGTGAATTATTCAAATATTTTTGTAATACATAAATATTTATAAGTATATATCGGCACATAAGAATATACACATAAACAGTATCAAATATCAATTGACAGAGCATTTTAAATGCTTATCACAGCGCATAAACATATCGATTCAGCCAGAACTATCAATATCGAATGTCGTTACATGCTAGACATACATCGATTTCTTATATCATTTCCCTCAAGTCTTATTTCTCGATTTAAGTTCATCCATGAGACTTACAGCCGAAGGCTTCCATTGTATACACAATGAGTTCCTTACACATCCAAATATCTAAACAGAGATACACACAACGATTTATAACAAACACCACGCCAAAATGAGTTCGAAGGATAGTAATGGGACGAACCGACGAATGCAACCTCCCACATGCATTACATATACTCCTACATTGTTTAAAAGAAAACGAATATCAAAAGATTATGTATTTCGTTCATAAGCTAATCGAATTGTCCTTCCTCTGTTTTCATCAGTTAACTATACATTAATTCCAGCGGTTTAAGATAAATTGAATCTTACTACAGAAGTCGACTCCAGTGAACAACTCCAAACACTTCACATATCTAAGCATGCATTGCCGATTCAATGCCAGAGAGAGGTTAAGAGAAGATAAAGACCTAAAGTATAGTGTGAATTCTAGAATTGGGCGGTGGCAAACAATCCTTTGATTCGATAGCAGATATGAACAAGGCGACCCACATAAAAGAAATCGATACCTCTAGAATACTGTCAGGGCTATGAAAAGAAAAGGCTCGAGTAACGGATTTGCACAAAGATGTTGAGAGCATTGCAAGACACTAAGGAAATATAAGAAGTGGCAGAGTCTAATGATCAAGTACAAGACAAATAACTCACACTCAAGTTTATCCAGGGCCACACCAAAAGGCTTGTTTGACGATTTACAAATATGTTTGATAAGTAATTCGAATGACTTGCAAGGAGGAGGCGACTGTCAAGCAACAGATAACAGAAGCAATGAAGGGCGATGTTTTGTTTTGTTTAAAAAGCAAGATTTGAATTCTATTTACAACCCACTTACATCGAACTATGAGGAATGAAAACCAGGCAATCAAGTGGCGCATTCAATTTGCAGCAATGAAACCCATGCAATCAATTTTCATCTGGGGTTTACAATCCTCGGCCAAGCCATTGCGAATTAAATCATCTGGGAATAAATTGATGAAAAATTATTGAGTTTAGTTACCATGCAAGCTTTCTTTTCAATAACAAAGATCAAATTGGAGAAATAATGGAACCTGATTACACTTGTTTGATAGAGCTGAAATCTTGACGTGGATCACTCCACAATCCAGCTTACAGCTTCAAACTCTTCAACTAATCTACAGAAGTCCAATACAAGAAACCCCAAAACCAGTGGAAAACTCCAAGAAACAAATAATCCTCAAGCCTCAAGAACAAGATACTCAAGCTTACCAAAGCATTCACGGGAGAGGTAATCAGAATTCGTTTCCAAAAAGAATGCAAAAGGACCCTTTCCATTAGGCAATAAATAATTTATTTACTTTTCCCCCCAATCCGTTGCTGCATGCATTCTTGATTTTTGATTTTTAATTATTTTCTTTTCTTTTTCCCCACTACCGTAAACTACCTTCAATTAATTATTTTTATAATTTTAACTATGTTTTATTATTTACACATAGTAAATCAACAATTAAAATATTTAATTTATGAATTTAATATTCATTTCAATTTTGTTTGTACGTTACAATAATAATATAAAATTTATTTTAATATTTCTATGTTAATCATAAATTTTAATTTATTTAAATCAAATAAAACCTTAGTAGTATTTTATTTTCAAAAATATATAAAAAAACTTTTATTTTAATACGATAATCAATCAAAGCACCAATCCACCAATTTAATTCAAACACACAAAATACCGAGCAATACCTAACCTCACAACGTCATAGAAAGTAGTAGACAACAACAATGCTGACAGACTATTACGAATTGACTACGCTGACAGGGTGAAGCGTGAAGGGGCACTACACATCCAAGCCACCATAACACAACCAATAAGCTTACTTCAAAATTTGAAAACATTTGTAACAAATTTTAATGGAAAATGCAACCAAATCTTATTCATTCAAATTGAATAATCTGATTTTTACATACAATGTACAACCACAACAACAACAAATGCTACTGGCAATCCATAGGCTAAACTGAAAGCAATTCTACAGGCAAGAATACTTGCAAACCTCGCAACTATAAGCAAGATTACCATCAACTATTTTCAATCTAATTCTCAGGACACAAAAAACAGCTTTAACTCAACAAAAATGCATCCTACAGGCATCAATAAAATCTTCTCAAACTTTTGGACATGGAGATTGGGGCTTCCAAAACCATTTTAAACACTTTTTGGCTTGCTTTTTCCTCTTTCTCCATTGCAGAGCTTCAAAAAACTCGTCAATTTCTATCCATCATTGCTCACTCATCTTTACAAATATTTTAAAACCATTTCTAGGTTTTATGCACCTCCTCCCCAACTTACTAGATCATTTTGAATTTCTCCATTTCGTTAAGAAATTAGAAAGTTATGCCTATTTTACTGATATTGGGTCTCACAATTGTGACCCAGGGAGTTACTAAGACTGGGTGAAGAAAGAGGTTCAATTTTCTATGCATAAGCAAAAATAAGTTTAATCATACTAGAAGGAGCATATATATGCAACTAGAGTTAGGTGGTCGGTGGCCAGCTATTACCATTTGTATAAAATCATGCTAACACTTTTTTGTCCTAAAATGAGCAATCTATTTAGGTCCTCACTGAGAAAATTAAGAACAACTTATTAAGATAGTCAGGGAGTGATAAATGTAGATCACTACCGACAAAGGGTTACCAAAATAACATTTACAGAGATTCAAATTACATCAACGGAACAATATGGATTGCAATAGAGAAAACCTAATTATGGAAGAGATATAAACAAATATTCATATTATAGCCATGGTATCTCACTAGATAGAAGCCCCATTAAGTAGAGTAGCCTGGTGGAAAATTGCTATAGAACAAAAATTTCCCTGCTATTAGAAAGGACCTAAAACTCAGTAGTTCCACTAAAAGAAAATACTAAATGGGCAATGCATAGAGAAATAGAAATTGCCAGTCGCTCACTGATATATATTCTCCTAAAATATATGGAAATACATCTTATTTAGGTAAATACATACTTATCTAAAATAGAACTACATGTCTTTTTGTAAAAAATGAAGCTTTTCAAGGGAATCCAAACATAATGAAAATTTTACCCAACATAGGGAAACCTTTTGAACCTTAAGTACCACTAAGTGTAGAAATATTATAATTAGTCTATTGAATATATTTAACCATGTATTCATAGGCAACACAAGTGTAGTTGGCTTGGTCTTTGATATTTATCGTTGAATTGGAGGCTTTTCCCTTTCCATGATTTTGTAGAGGATCTTTGAATATGGTATGGTTAGTATTAGAGGATCCCTGTGGATTATCAATCATTATGTATCCCTACTCTATGAGGTCTTGAATAACATTCTTGAAATTAAAGCACATAGAGGTTTTATACCCTTTGGTCCTATGATACTCACATAAGTCATTATCGTTCCACCAAGATGGTTTGAAAGGTCCTAGATCATAATGTCTTATTTCAAGAAGTTGGATAATGTTGGATTGCATCAGCTTCTTTAAAGATAATTCAATGGGTTCCCCTAAGGGTGTGTATTTTTATCTTAGATTATTAGTCCTCGGAGGACCACATTGTGCATTGCTTTGAATTGCGTTTGTTGATTGCTCGTGATTTTATGGTTGGTTATTGTTGTTTGATGTTTGCATGGAAGGTCGTTTAAGACTGATGATAGGGTGATCCCTTTTTATCACTTTTTCATCCACCACCCCATCATTTGTCACATTCTTGTTTCATGACCAAAAATTTGTTTTTATTATTTGAAGAGCTAGGTTACGGTTATTCTCTTTGAAAATTTTCACTATCCCTTTTGCAATGAGGGCTTTCTCAATAACATCCTCGAATATATTGGAACAATGAATTCAGATTTGAAACATCACTTATGAATTGAGGTAAATGAGTGAACCATTCTAGTTCTTGTCCCCCAAGACTATGTGGGGAAAGGTGCATTAGATACATGTGATCATAAGAAACATCTAAACAAGCTATGTGAAACTCTCTCACATGCTCTATAGGATCTCCTTCCCCCTTGTATTTGTCAAATTTGGTATGTCAAAGTTTGTGGGGAAGGGAAAAATGTATATACTTCTATCAAAAGAATAAGGACATAAGTCCTTGATTGAGTAAGTATTTTTGGTTTCAGTAACCTACATGTTTGTAATATGTTATTGCATGATTTGTAGTTGTTGAGCTAATATCTCTAATGGTGATGGTGATGTAGGAGATGTATTTGTTTGAATCTATGTAGGGTCTAGAATGAGTTCATGTTCTAAAAAATTTTAGTTGAAGTGGAAGCAATGAATGTTTTAGGTAAGTGTGTTGAAATGATGTTGTGGCATAGGTTGGGTGGCTCGGTGAAAGTGAGATTTGAATGCTGGATTTGGTTTGGTTTTAATTTGACGAATGTTCAAGTCTGGGTTTGGGTATGTTTGTGTTTTGTGAAGTGTGGGTAGTGTTTACCTGTGGTATTAGAAATGAAGTGTTTATCCTTTGAGTTTTGTTGGGTGGATTTTGATTTATGATGTTATGAGTTAGGTATTATATTGCTTGGTTGTGTTGTTGCTTGAGAGTTTGGTGACATGTGGTAGAGTGGGTTTGTGAATTGTGTGCCAAATGTTGGGGTAGAAGGTATGTTTACACTTGTTGCATTATGGGAAGTCCTTGTGTGTGGCATGCTTATATTTAATTGTTGTGAGGTGGGGTTGTGTGATAGATGTGTCGTGTTAACGACACCTTGTTCTTGAGATACACGTTTGTTCTATTGTGGTGGAAATGTTAAAATCTGCAAGAAGTCTAGCTCCATTTTGTGCAAGTGCATCCATTATTCACAATATTCAAGGATCTTGCGAAGAGTTGTCTATTTCCTCTTGGGTTATGTTTTGTTCAAGACTGTTCAGGTTAAAATCAACATCAAAAGATGGTGTAGTTTTTAATTATAATGTTGGTTGTTCATTGAGGATGACCCAAAATGCATCATGCTAGTGGGATTGAAAGTAGGGTCACTTGTGGGATCCATTTGTTTTCTTTTTCTTTGTGACCTTGTTTTGACCATATAAGACTTTTCGGGATTTTTGTGATTTTTAGATTTTTTAGATTTTGTGGGTTTTAAATGTTTTTTGATTTTTTTGATTTTGAAGGATGCAAAATAAGTATGGAATTACACTATATTTTTGGGATTTCTTTAGTTTAAAGGATGCGTGGAAATGAATTTTTTGCTATATTTTTTGGATTTAAGATTTTAAAGGATGTTTGCAAATGAATTTTATGCTATATTTTTCGATTTTCCTGATTTTGAAAGGATACTTGACAAATTATGATAGACCAAGGTGATCAAAGGAAATATCTAGACCTCAAAAGGAGAAATATTGAGATGATGGTTGATGAAAGTCGAACCTAAATTGGAATTATAAGTTATAGGTCCTATTGTTGATGGGATAATGAGAGCGTATGAGGTCAAGACATTCAAAGGATACTTTTGTTGAATGATCTACAAGACTTGGTGCTTGTAATCGTTCATGTTGTTCGAGGAATTGGTGCGTGTAAGAAGACTTTGTGCTTCTAATGCAACAAACGATACGTCTCTGACAGATCCATCATTGAAAAAGCTACAGAACGACTTTGTGCCTTCATGAGCTTTCCCTTTTCTTTTACTTGTTTATTATTAATCACATCTGGTATCTCTACGCTTTGCTTTGACAAGATAGAGATATTGGAATTACTGCTCGTTTTTAGTTTAGAGTTATTGTGAATTTTGAACTTCCAACCGTGAAGCATTGTAAACATCTTCTCTGAAAAAAAAAATAAGCATGAATGCGACACACACCCCATTTTGTAAGTATAGTGTACATTGTGTGAATACTTTAATCAGTTTTATTATAGCTTCTGTTAGTAGTAAGAAGGGCGCCTCCCCTTTCTGAGAGGAGAGATTTTATCTCACATAGCTATGGCTGAATTTTTAATTGTGTATTCTATTGAATAGAGGATTACATAATTTTCACCCAACAATACCATCCAAAAGATGTGTGAACACATCCCAAAGTAGTTTTTTATCAACTATAGTTGTTGGGGAGTAAACATTAAGCAACCAGAATTTTAAATTGAAATTTGAAACCTTTAAGAGCTGTGAATTCTTTTCATTCTTAATTGATTCTACTACAACTGTTTCAACATTCCACGTGGTGATAAGGCCTCTTGATGCACCTTGTGTAGGGAAGTGAACTGTTTTCCAGTTTTTCCATTTTTGGATTGAGGATTCATACACCTCTGAACTTTTAGTTTCTTGCAACACTATCACATCAACTCCACAAGCATCTATTTGTTGCTTGACCTGAGCTCTCTTGTCAGAGGCATTAATACCCCTGACATTCTAAGATATTATTTGCACTGATATCGAGGAGAGCATGCTGCCATTGCCCTTTTATCTTAGTGATATGTGAATTTTCCTTCTCTCTTTCTCAAAGACTTCAGTACCACAGGCTGGTTGCTTGGAGTCTATGAAATGGATAAAGTATGAGAGTAATCAAAATCTTCCAATCCTTGTTCCCTAATGCTAAAGCTTGTATATCACTTGTATTTTGAATAACTATCAACCCCCTAGTATCTTCCACTTTAGAGTACTGCATCACAACTTTCTGATTATGCACATTGATCTTGTAGACTCTGCAATATCCTTAGTATCCATGATTTTACCCACATCCATACATTTAGGTAACTAAGGTTCAAACACATTCTCTTCCCTACAACTTCATCTGTAACTAGATCAATGAATTTACTAGCTTCTGAAGATAATATTTTATTAGCGAAGTCTTCCAAATTGTCTTCTTCAACCAAATTCTTACCTGTCAATATATCAAGATCCTCATAAGAGGAGATATAATATTGATCTTCTTCTACTTGCCTATCCTCATGGGAGTTTTTGACAATTAGCTCATTTAAGTGACAATCTTGATTTTGCTTAATAGACCCTATATCAAAAATCAATGCCTTAACAATTCTTTCGATTTGATGCATAGAAAGTGAAAGAAGAGATGGATTATACCAAAAGACTTTGATATTTTTGCCATCCACCAAGCTTATCAAATCCTTATAGTTGATTTTCACAAATTGTTGAACAACACTTTTTTTCTAATTCTTGAGGTGTGCAATACTGTGATACCTTTTTGCCCAATAAACTTACCAACTCCTTATTTTTGTTCTCCACCCTCAGCTCCTGGTGCAAATAGCTTCTAATTGATGCTTCTACCTGCACACACAGGAACTCCCGCTCTGATACCATTAATACAAATAAAAACTCAGCCTCTCAAGTGCATACACATATTCTCTGATATCAATGATGCCAAGGGGTACTCTCCCTTTAACCAAACTGAAAATGAACAACAAATAGTAAAGAAAATATGTTTTTTTTTTTTTTAGACTGCAGGAATCGGGTAGCACGACCACATATAAACTGCAGTGCGCCTAGTAAACCTTTTAACGTCACCGGCAGCATTGGTGCGACACGCCCTCCGGTACCACGGGGGTTGGGGAGACTAGACCTCATGACCAATCTCCTGCAACAAGAAAGATTTAGCCAACTGAGCTAGGGCCCCAACCCCGTAAAGAAAATATGTTGAAATCGATAAAAGTTTACTATTTGTATAACACAGTATGTTATTGCAAAAATAAATAAATGAAACCAACCATTTTCAACTCGACCCGGATGGTAAAATTTGGTCATGAGTCCATAAATAAACTCCCTTTCAACATGCAATGTCATGCATCAAGAAATACTCCCAAACATATTAAAATAAATTTGTAACATAACACTAGTTTGTTCATTCAAAAAAACTCCTGCAAATCATACAATATCCTTTTCAAATTAAGTTCTCCAATATAGAAGCCTCATGGATTGATAAAAATATAGTAAATATGATTTACAATCAATCCCAATACGTTTAAAAGTATGCAGAAATAACTTATGAATCTTCATCTCCAAACAAGTTCTCTCTAGCAATCTCAACTCTCTAACCTACAAATCTGCAACAAAGCTTGTATGTCTCCAACAATGGCTTCTAAAATCATGCAAAGGAATCAATACCCCCTCAATAACCACCTGAAACACACTTCATAACATTCAAGCAATCTGATTTATGACAAAAAATAAGATTGATTCAAACATCAAATTTATGCAAGCGAACTCATAGAAATTATCACTGAAATTGTGAACAAATTTACAAAACAACTTGCCAAGCCTATTGGCTA
Organism: Sequoia sempervirens; assembly: GCA_007258455.2. Classification (NCBI taxonomy): domain Eukaryota; kingdom Viridiplantae; phylum Streptophyta; class Pinopsida; order Cupressales; family Cupressaceae; genus Sequoia; species Sequoia sempervirens. Next base: position 761,970,986 of record VDFB02000003.1, read on the forward strand.
CTCAATACAACATCCCAATCTAATATGGATATGATCATAGACATGCAACAATGGTGAACTATAGCAGCATATGGCTTCTACAAGCCTTTCCCAAAACACCTCACCAAAATCCCCCCAACTCCCCCTAAAAACGAAATTTAACAAGTATAAAACCAACTCCTTGATTTCATTTGGGAACCCCCAAATGGTACACCCAAGTCATATTCCTTCCTATTTTTCCTTTTTAATTTCATTTTAGAAGCTTCATTAAGTCTTACACGTCCTCTTAGAACATGCTAAGTTTAGCACTCCCTCTTGACTCCCAACTTAGAAACATAGAAGATGATTATATGGTGTGCCCCTTTTTGTAGGAGATGCTTTTCTATTCAATTAAACCCCCAAGAATTTGAATTTAAATTACATTTTGGCTCCATTTGAGGTGTAGGTGGGGTCCACATGCTCCCAACGCCCACCTTGGCAATTTTGAATATTTGACTATGTCAAATGCCACCAAATTACATGAAATTACCACCATAGGTCTATTTCAAACCATGCCAAAATATTTTATTAAAATATTTGGCTTATTAAATAAGAAAAAGTCATCAAAAGCCAAAAATTCAACAATGCATAAAATGTAAATTTTTTTGGTTGATGTTGATTGCACTTTTACCTAGGATGCTCCTGCATCAACAACTTTCAGAGAGAACCATAGATTGGTACACAAAATTGGAAGCAACACATAAAAATACATGGGATGCATTGAAAAGAGCATTCCAAGAGGAATTCAAACTCTTGAGAAACGACAATAAAATTATGGCATAGATCTACAATACCAAACAAGAGAAGCATGAGAATGTGTGATCCTATAATCGTAGGCTCAAGGAATTACTAGTGAAATTAGAGAACCAGTTGATCGATGGACTTAGGAAAAGATGGTTCATTCAAGGATTGATTCATTCATTGATGAAGAAACTGAAAGTAGTTCACCCATCACCATACGCCATAGCCTACAATCGTGCAATGGACATAGAAAGTGAAGATAAGGGACATGCTCTGAATGATTAAAAAATTGAAGGTGGAGAAAGAAACCAACAAAGAAACTAACAAATTGTGGTGTTAGTATGCAAGATTTTTGGAAAAAACTGTGTAATTTTTACAAAAATCTTGCGTACTAACATCATGGACTGTGGAAACAAAATGTTATTAAATTGTGGTGTACTGAGTGGAAAATTGATAGGCACACAAAATGTATTTTTTCTAAAATGATGAATTGTGAGATTTCCCAGGTTATGGGTCATTCAATAAAGGAGTTCCCATACAATTTGAAGACCATGAGTACACAAGTACTCTTTACATAGGGAGACGAGTCCACTCCATCGATGCCACATAATACATCTCCAGGTAGTTATTGAAATCAACGTGGAGGATGAAGTCAAATACAATATGACCCCAAAGGACACCCTACCATACAATACTTACAATATAGCAAAAGGAGACACTTTGTGAGAGACTACCAGAACAAGCAAGACAAAGTGCAATTATTGTGCAAATTGTGTGGACCTAGAAACCACGAAGACAATGAATGTTTGAAGAAAATTGCTAGTGTCAATATGATTGATGTAAGCCATAATGAAGTATTGGTCATTACTCATGCCCAAGCAAATAAGGTTGTGTATCTGAACCCACGCACAAAAAAAGAAAGGCTTCGTGAAGCAAAGGCCGAAGTGGAGAATGCTATGGACAATGAACAACGCCAGTCAAATGCAAATGCAAGTACGGTAACAAACCAATTACAATCTAAGAAAAAATACTGCATGACAAGTACTTCAAGCTACTGGAGTAGTTAAAGTAGTGGATTTATTATAGACTATTCTTGAACTTCAAAATGCTATTGTATCAGGGGGAAATGAGACAGTGCATGCTACGACCCAATCAAAATCTAGATAGAATGAAGAACCAATAACTGAACCTCTACTATCGGGCAACTAAGTGCTGATCCTTACTGACAGTTAATATGGCAAAGAGACCAACGGTGGTGAATATGGAGATCCTTGGAAAGAATCTCACTAATACAATTATTGATGGTGGGTTGGGCGTGAATGTACTTCCAACAAACACTTAGAGAAGACTTGACAAGCTGATGCAGGAGCATCCAGTGGTATAAGGGCAATCTTGCATCACCCAAAAATATTGTATTTTTCATTTGTTTGTAGTTTTCTTACTTGTTTTTGGGCCCATGGCGACTCATGCAGTCTTTGGGATAGTTAGAAGTTTGAAACAGCAAAAAACAGTCACCTGCTATTTTTAGTGAGTTGACCTATTCGGGTTCATATGGACACAAAAATTGACCCTAATGAGTGAAATTGGAAAATAAAATTTTTGATGAAAGAATCATCTCAAAATCCTATACTGTTTGGAATTTATTAAATTTTCATCCCAAGGAATTTTTCCAATGAAGTTTAAAACTAAAAATTGAGGCCCTTCGAAGCCTTGAAACAAGATGAAAAATCTTTGATCTTTTATATTCGACAATTTTTTTTGTAGAGCTCTTTACAAGCTTTCCAACTATATATTGCAATTGAAAATCTGACAGTCGGATTGAAAATTATGACCCAAAGGAGTTGTAAATATATACATATAAAATTTTAAAAAATAAAAATCTCTTAGAGTGGGAAATAGACGGTGGAACTTCTGGTGCCAAAATGGGGTTAGACCTTCCAAAATATTGTAACAGCAGTTACACTTCTTGGGTAAAGAGTGAGAATGGGGGTTATAGAAGGAAGCTTCGATAGTGCATATCGTTGTTTTTGGCTTGTAGATTTATTTAATGAGGAGGCCCATGTGGCTATAGTATGTTATTTATTGAGTATTGTAATTTTACTTCATCAAGATAATAGAAAGCAATTGTGTTTTTTTTGCATTTTTTGTTTATTTGTCTTGTTGAGTTGTATAGCTGTGGTTTTGTAAGGGGAGTACCCTCGTCACATGCAGACCATTTGGCCACCAACTTTTCAACTGGTGGGTGCAAACCAACAAGGTATTAAGGTACTTGAAGTTTTAATGGGACAAAAGATAATTATTGGAACTCAAAACATTTTCGTTGAACTTTGTGGTCATTTCATTAAGGAAGAAAGCATATGATGCATTGTTAGATCGATGTTGCTTGTTGGCAGCCAAAGCTAATCACAATTGGAAAAAGAATACAATCTCCATTGAGAATAAGGGTCGAAAGTATATAATTGATTTGAAAACCATGCAATCAGTGAGGAAGCAACCTCCTCAGATTCATCAAATTTAGACTCCAAAGAAGAATAGACAGAGATTCAAGGTTTGAACCAAATGATTGAGAAAGTTTGGAGTTACAGTCATGTTCAGACAATGAAACAAATTCTCTTTGTGGCCTTTTTCATTGACAAAAAATGGAGGACTATGAGGTGTTTTCGTCGACTTGTAATTTTCTTAAAGCTACGACTCTCAATGAACAGGAACCAATGAAAAATGATTTTGGAAAGTTGGATAGTTTATGTGTGTGAGATGCAATCCATGGTTGGCAAAAGATGACAATTGTAGAGAAGGTATTCGATGTTGTAGAAGAATGGAAAATAATGGATGATACATCCTAGAGTATTAAGAGCAAAATATTTAATCTATAACATACATATATTGATTAAGACAAGTTGAAAATCAAAAATATAATGAGTTAGATTACTATTGCTTAGTCGTTTGAAAATGTATAAAATGTATAGACATCAACTAAGTTTTGTTTCCATTTTTCTAACCTTTATATTTCCACTCAATTTTTTTACACGAAAATAATCATTCAAATGCTTATTTTCTGCAACAATGTACAATAACTAAATTCTTCATTTAGCTTTTGAAATATACACTACTAATGGTTATTATGGAATAGATAGCATACATATATTGATTAAGACAAGTTGAAAATCAAAAATATAATGAGTTAGATTACTATTGCTTAGTCGTTTGAAAATGTATAAAATGTATAGACATCAACTAAGTTTTGTTTCCATTTTTCTAACCTTTATATTTCCACTCAATTGTTTTATACGAAAATAATCATTCAAATGCTTATTTTCTGCAACAATGTACAATAACTAAATTCTTCATTTAGCTTTTGAAATATACACTACTAATGGTTATTATGAAATAGATCTCTAATGTTTTTGTTTTTGTTTGCAAGTGTGATAACAATGAGGTAATTTATAAGGTGACTATGGATCCTTCCTTGATTGTTATTATAAAGATATTACAATTAGTCGCTTAATGATGCAAGTTAACTATTGTCATATGCATATTTACATGCAGATAAAAATTCGCTATTGGGCCTCATTAATATCAACCCTATATTCATTATATACTCAACAATATCATATTTTTATGTGGCCAAATTAACATCAACCCAATACACGTTATACACACAACAATATTGATTCTTTATATGGGTAGATTTACATCATCCCAATATTCATTGCATTGCACAATAGGATTACATTTTCTATGACCAAATATATATATTTTGGCCTAGCATTCCCAACATGGCCATAAAATTGTTACTAACAAGGCATCAGTATGCAACTATAAATTGCAACTAATGAAAGCATTACCACGGCTTGAAGGTTGACCAAGGATTGTATAAAATAAAAGTTGGTTTACATATATAAGTCTAATGTATAAAGAGTTTGTCTTTAAAAATCATACAGTTAAAAGACTTTTTACAAGAAAAATTAGAGAGATAATTGCCTAGTTCTATTCCAAAAAACTTGGCAAAAAAAAAGTACAATAGAGTATTTCTATTGGTGGAAAATATCCATGAAGGGTATTAGGGTTTTTGCATTATTAACTCATGGACATATTTTATGCCGAAGGCGTATCCTATTTGAAGTGAGCCAAGCTAATTTTGACAATCCACGGCGTGCAAGGTTTGGGAGATGATTAGAATGATCTGAACCATTGATAATTTAGTCCGAGCTTGCCAGTTGAGGTCGGTTGGAACTGGGCTGTCACATCCATCGCTTGATAGAATTCACGCCAAGTTGCAAAGTCACCCGCTAGCATATCAAACAAAATGCAAGATGTCAACATTAGTGAAATAATAATTACTGCATTTCTAACTTTGTTCACCACTCGGCATTAAGGTGATTAAGGTTTGGGTGGAGGGAGACCGTGCAAGTTGCAGTGACAAGTTGTTCCCATGGCACAGTAATCGAGTGCAACCGGTCTTTCCTGTATTAAAATCCACGCTTTCCACATCTGCCCACCCAACTCAAGTGCTTCTTCTAAGTTGTGTTCTTGTTTAAACTTTTCTTCTCTCTTGCTACTCGCACCGCTTCTATGTACCCAGAGACCCATTTTCCCACCCAGATGATCATATCCGATCCTCTTTCCCTCCGGAGGTTAGGCGTCATGGATTCTCTCCTTTCCCACTTAGCCACAGCGATTCCTTTCATGGCGCAAGACTGTGTAACTTCATCCTCCTCCTCCTTCTCCTCCTTCCACAAGTTGTGCCTCCCTCAAAACGAGGATGAGGAAGAAGAGCCCATTCTTAGCTTGAGACCGCCGGGTGAAAGGCCCAACAGGGAGATCATTCATTATTCACTAGAACTGCACTGTTAGCACAATCATCTTTCACCAATTTTGAATCCACGCGAGTTGAAAACCCAATCTCACTGATATGTTAATCATTCATGCTTTATTTGTGATAGCGTAATTGGTAGCTCGAATTACATGTACCACTTTCCTTACTGGAAGAATTTTACGCCTCTTCATTTCTTTAAAATTTGATTTGAAAGAAAACACTCAAAATTGAATTTAAATATGTACAATCACTAACCTTATATACACAGTCATATGGATATAACATCTGACATATACGAGTCGAACTAGGGGAGCTTCGGAGATAACATCTGTGATATCAAAAGGCCATAAGTTGGATGATCCTCTTCCTACCAATAAGGATGAGCTAAAATATCATAAGAACAAAGTAAAGTGGCATAAACATTTAGACAGACAGACAGAAAGTAAAGAGGCTAAAATATCTAGAGTTCACAGACAGGAAGTTTAGACAGACATAAATTAAATGCAATGGCTTACTACGCTATCTTCACATATAGTGAATCATAGAGGTCAGGTATATCTTCATATGTCAAACTTATTACATTCTTCTTCATAGCTCGTATACACTATACATATTTGTTCACAGTAGCGCCATTATACTTGCTCTTGTACTTGAGCAAAAAAGACGTGGAGGCATGGACAAGGCATGTGAATTGTCTGACTAAACGCCCTTAAAAGAATGTTGTCTCAAGAAATGTGACGATTCCAGTATACATACAAATGGGTTTTGATAATTATATATAGCACTGAAGCAAAAATCAGGCGATCAAAATCATGCCTTATTCCACCCACCTCCCTAGTTCTCCATGGTAGACATATATGCAAAAGGTTGGAAGCATTGACAAGGCGCGCGAACTATTTGACAAAATACACTCATTGCAGGAAATGCGCCTCCATAATCCTCTCCCCTCTTCCCTGCATTTTCATATTCAATATGCATGAAAAAGTTGAACATAATCAAGGCATGTGGATGGTTATTTTGGTTCTTTGCATGCAACGTCTGTGGGAGTGTAGACAAGCCACGTAAGTTGTGGGAGTGTAGACAAGCCATGTAAGTTGTGGGCGTATAGACAAGACACCTAAGTTGTTTGCAAGTGATGTGGAAACATGGTCAAGGCAAGAGTTTCTACTGAGAAAATAGGTAAAGTTCATTAGCCTACACTAGACTCATTTTACATTTGGAGCCACGTTTAAAGAGAGGAATTGTATTTATTGATGTTTTGACACCATCATCTATGCATTTTTGGAATGTTTGGTTTCAAATATATTAAAAATCCAATATGAATATATGATTGATTTCTTCAAAATTAGACATTTTTGACACCTCATCAAATAGTTATGGTAACACTTCTTCTCACAAAAATAAATTGAAGTTTTTAACATGAAATATGTATTATTTAAAGGCAAACAAGTGAGTTGCTTTATGCACTTGAATCCAATAGATGGCACTTGAAATTGGTTAATTGGTGTTGCAATTCATTCAACTAATCTATACAAACAATAAAAAATATTTAATAGTAACTCTCTTTGAAACCTATCAATCTACTTTACAATAAAAGGAAAGAACATTTAGAAATGAAATCATTTATACAAGTGATATTTTGTGGATGGTATTGTTGTTCTTGGCTCCAACTTTCCAAGTGGTTACGTAAAATTTTCTTTGACAAATTATCCCTTTGGTTAATGTTTTAATCCCTTGCTTGAGAAGGATAAGGGAATCAAGGAACTAAAGGATATTACATATGTGACTCAAAAAAAATGAAGGAAAATATCTTTATTACAAATAATACAATATTCCATCAAAACTATTACCATTGGTCCAAGATATATCAAAGATATAGCCACCATACTAGGTGTCAACCTATGTCAACATCCTTCTTGATGTAACGATTGCTAATTGGTCCACACATCTTCACATGGATATACTCATATTCTTACAAGCTTTGAATGTCATATACTATGAACTTTTCTCATCAATTTTTAGGTAGGAAGACATGAAAACATGAAGCTTACACTACTTAAAGTGCATAACAACTCTTTATTTATTTATTTTAATTTCAGGGATGTAGCACTTAGGAGATTAAATTTAAAATAATAAATAATATATAAAGTTCATGTAAGTGGAGTCAATTTGAAGCTATCACTTCTCTATTGAGACTTTTGTTACACAGACACTATTTGTTAAATGATCTACCAATTTTATCTAAATGTCTCCAAAGAAACAAATGACCTACCAATTGACCTCATGTACTGCATGAATGTATAAAAAATAGAACATTTTTCTCCAAAGTGACCTTCCACACTTCTTCGGCGTACCCATTGCACACCAAAGTGCAATTGCTAGTTTTAAACACACAAGAAGTATTATGCTCATGAATTTCCAAAAAGAAATACAAGGATTTTTGATAACCAAATTAAAACCCGGAATGCTTTCCTTTATTTCTTTTATTTACTCTTCTCTGCAACTTGCCGTTTCACCTGCCAAAACGAAATCAAAATAATCGTCTGTTCCTTTCCTTTTGTTAATAGTTCAACACCCCCTTCATTTCCTCCTTTATCTCCACTCCAGCTTGTTGGACTGCTATGAGATTTTCAAGGAGATTGGGGGGAAAGTGGCGACAGTTTTGAACCACTGCTCTATTCCCCACTACTCAAGAATAGTCTCCCTCTAATTTTTCACGCGGTTCTTTTTTTTAATTCTGAAATATGTAATTTAATTTTTGTTTCATTATTCCATGCGCATAATTTCATAAAAACAAAAGCCTATTTCCTTTGAAATGAGAAGATGTGTTGATTTTATGAAATTTCTAGCTTCAACAAGCATAACAAGGAAAGAATGCTAAACATTTGATAACAATAAAGATAGTTATACTCTGAATATTATGAATTGTAGAATCTTGAAGTCTTTAAATATAATGCACGATGTGGAAGTGGATGTGGATTTGGAGGCGGACATTTCCTCTTACCCTCTCCACACATTGACATGATAAAGTGCCCCATGGGGGAGTCTGAAATTTGATTTTTTTTCTTGTAAACAAATGGGAAAATGGCTCAACAAATAACACTATTTCTATAATATCCACTTTAATAGATCATCTCTTGTCACTTGGTTGTCGAACATGATATCAAAGTAGATTTTCTTGTTGGCTGATGAAATGTTTTTCATAAACCTAATGCATTCAACTCGTTTAGAAATGCCTGTTTCAAAAATCCATTTGAAGCCGCAATTTTCTGGGCCATGATGTTGACCTCACCTCCTGTTCTGCAATTTTAGTGACAGTAATAACACAAACAATTAAAAGAGAACTACCACAATTCTCTAACTGTCATTTATGAAAATCTACTTACGGGTCAAACACACAGCCGCCAGCCTCCTGAATAATCACAACTCCTGCAGCAACATCCCTAACAAAGAATAGAAAATTTTTGTTAATAATAAATAAAATTGTCTTATAATATTTGCTAATGCTGTGCAAGTATTTTTAACATACCAGGGACCTCCAAATCCTAACTCGTAGTAAATATCAAGCCTTCCACATGCTATTCCACAGAGGTTGAGAGCACAGGACCCAGTCATCCGCAAGGATCGTACCTGTAGAACAAAAAATCTGTTGATGTCAAACGAATCATGAAATATGTCCAGGGTGTCGTCACCAAATGGTAAATGCTTAGACACTCTGAACATTCAGACTGATATTCAAAATCCTGGACATTTGAGAGTGAATCTGCTTTGGTAGTGGAATCCAAACTAAAAGCATCCTGTGAGGATGATGGGATTAGGATTCAAGTTTTTCAAACAGTAGTAATGTGAATCCTGAATTCGAATGACGCAATCTTGAGCAAGTGGTTACTTTGAAAAGTAGCCCATTAATTCGCTTGGTAGTGGCATCAACAGTTTCCTTATCTCGTGCTACACCCACCTGCATATCAAGGGATACTAAGTTCTATTAAACTACTAAGTATTGATGTAAAAGGCTGCTACAACAGAATTAATATGTATCATCTGAAGCTCCAAACAAACTTATGCTATTTCTGATTATTTTAATCGTTCTTTGTTTAAGAGTGCTTTGTTTGCAGCAAATTTCAAATTTTATATGCATTATGCAGGTAGATGAAGCTCCTAGCAATTTTCAATCATTGTTAAGGGAGAAGAAAAATAGTTCAATTTAAAAGATTCGTCTTGAAAATCAGCCTCTTCTGAACATCATCAAAAAGATCAGTCCCTTCCAAAGTTGCATGGAAATTATATTAAAATTTAAATATTAATAATTTAGTAAAGAATAAACAACTAAATATATATTAATAAATTTTATTTATATTTAAAGAATAAATTTAAAAATTTTAAAAATCTCCAACGTTTAAAAAACATAATATAAATATAAAATTATAAATAATTAACTTTTTTAAATCTATAAAAAGTAGAGCGTCAAAAAAATAGCAGAGTTGCACTAGAAGAAGACCTAGAAAAATGGGTCGCTGAAATAGAAAAACATTTCATTTGTCTTCCTCATTTGGTGTAGGTTTTGTTTATACAAAACAAAAAAAATTGTTACACGATTGAAGTTTTTTAAGATTAATTTTAGGAAGATTCACATCAGATTTTTTGAAAATCCAAACACATAGTATCCAGCATGGCTGGAAAATCAAGGTTTTTTGGGCACACGTGGGTACGGGGATACACGCGCCTGGGGAGGGGCACGGGCATATCCAGCTACTCTAGTCCCTTGCCTATCAGGATTCAGCAATACAAATAGACAAAGAAACAAGATTGATGAGACAGAATGTTGATGCATACTACTAATTGACAAATATTATCTTCACAACAATGCATTTGGAGAAATGTTTCTTCAATTAATTATTTGACTTCTCGGTGATTCGTTTCTTATATATTCTTTGAGGATGGCATGTTTTAGAACACAATATTAAGAATTCTTCTCTCTTACGGTACGAATCCCTGAAAATTTTTGATGAGGACAAAGATGTTGACATACAGTGTGAATGACGGGGAAGAAAGAAAAAACAAATTGTTAATGCAGAGTGGAATATACATCTTTTGGATAATCATGTCAGTAAGGAACTAACATAGGAATGTTATACAAGCAGCAAAGAATAAGCACATTAATATTAAATTACCATAGGAAGGTGGTCATGAAATATTTACCGAACTGGCAATTTGTTTGCACGTCTGAGATCATTCTTATAATTTTGGTACGTTGCAGAGGATGACTAGTGTATCACAGGTAACTCTTTTTACCTTCCCAGAAGCAAGGATGTGGTAGAATTGGGGATGGCAAAAAATTAATATTGTATATCACAGGTAAGTCTTTTTACATTCCCAGAAACAAGAATGTGGTAGAATCAAGGATAGCAACAAATTAATATTGTAAACATTTTGATGGTGATGTTTATTGTTGACATAGAAATCAGTTGCGAGGCTTATGCTTTATGTTAAAATGTTTGAACTTTGGTATATACTAATGCAGCACAAGGAGAAAATAGTTTATACTACAGATAACAGGTCATTGAGTAGATCACCCTTACTCTATCAGGTGTGTCATGAATTTGAAGTTTTCATGAAATCAAAAGAACAGGGTGAGGGGAGAAATCTATATCATTCATCCTTATTTCTCTCCATGGCTAGAAAGATCCTTTTACATTATTCATCCTACAAGACTACTTTTCCAAAATGATCCATTTCTCTTTCTGTTCCTATCTTTCCATTCTATCCTATTAATTATCCTCTCTACATTATATGCTATATTCATCTCATATTCTTCTTACACACACTATGTCCCTTCTTTCTTCTTTGTTTCCTATATCTATTCTGCAGCATACCAAGATGCCTTAATACAACACATGATCATAAGGACATGTCTGTTCTTCATCCTTGCTCCCCTTCATGCCACAAAGTCATGAGAGGTACCACATTACTTCAGTGTTCTGCTTCAAGATTTTCCTAACTTGCCCTCTGTTCTGATCTTTGCAGGACCGACCGTCTTCCTGCAGAGCAAGTTATCACCTTGAAATGATGAACCCTGCCAATATTTCCACGGGCTTGCCTTTTGCCTCATCCTCAAGACAACTCTGATGAAGAACTCTGTAACTAGGAAAATGCTTGGCCTCATTGATATCCAAATGCACAAAATTCAAACCAAATATGTGAAGTTGAGGTAGAAGTGCCAATCAAGCAGGAAGCACCCATATTTCATACAGAGATTTTCGAGAGCAGTATTCCAATTTTGAAGTAGTACTGTAGACTAGTGCAGTTGGAACTCCAATTCTCCTTTCACGGCCAATCCTACAGCTTCAAGAAGAGGCAGGCCCTTTATTATTTCTAATCCTTCTAAGAACTTCTATTGAAATTGGACTACAATTTAAAATTTCTCAATATGCCTACTAACTCTAGTCCCATAATCATCCCTAAAATTGATAGTAGTAGCCCGTTGAATTTGATGTTGCCAATAGGAGTCTGCTAGTGCCAACAGTGTTTGCCTTTCTGCTCCAGAAGTGTTTACTTTCATATGACAACTTTCTGAAGCTACAGTCAATTGGTGCTCTGTTTCATCCAACACTGACTTCAGTTTGGTTGTTCTTGTTGCCCAGCATAGGGAAAAGGGTAAGTATGTCGTTTGGTATCTCTAGCAGCCTGCAACTGAGTTAGCATCTCCTTGGGTGTGGTGCACTCAGTCAACAACTGTTGATGCAGTGGTGTCAACTGTTTCTGTTGGTATTCTCTAATTTGTCAGTTTTCTTGTGTTGTCACTCCCATGTGCATCAACAAATTGATGATGGCTTCAATTGTTGTTCAAAAGGCAAAGAGGAATCCCAGTCATATTGAGGTCACGCCTTCCCAATACCCTAGATTACTCGAGTAATAACCTCTTTCATCTGGACACAACTGTGCATCCAATTAGAGTGGGTGCTCCGGGTCAAGCCTTCCCTGAGTGTCTGCTTCTGAATTGGGGTTAGTCTTCCGAAGTCCACTTGTCGCTCATTTGTTGTTTTAATGATTGTCCTTGGGGCAACTATGAGTGTAGATATTTGTTGGCATTGTGCCAAGAAGGCTCTAACGGTCTCACCTTCTCCAAAGGATCTCATGATGTTTGTCTAGATGTAGTGGCTATAATGCCCATTGGTTGACTGTTGAATGCCTCCTTTGTTTTCCTGCAGGTCTCCTCCTCCCTTGCCTTCTCGACTTGGTCCTTGGCAAGTTTCTCCTTTGCCTGCACCTCTTCTTGTATCCTCTCTTTTTTCTCTTAACTTTTGTTCTTGAGCTGTCTTTGCATTTTCTCTTGCCGCTTCTTCTTGTTTTCACTTAGCCTTTGATTGGGTAGCTAGTATTTCTCCTTTTCTACAGCTTGGTGCACTAATTACGTAGCTTTTTCAACATCCTTTTTGAATCTTCTCTTGCTGTTGGTGTAGGTTCTCTTCTAGCTCTTTGCACCTCATCTTATCCCCTATTTGTTCAAGTTGCACCAACAATCTTTGATGCTCAGTTGCTTTCAAGAGGAAGCCAGTCTGTTGTTTTGTCTAAAATTGTTTTTCATGATTGTGCAGAGCTTTGGTTTCTTCAAGAGATAACTGCTTCTGAACTTGGATAGCCTATTTGTTGATAATACATTGTAGCGGTGGGAGATTCTGTCTCTCATCAAATAATTAAATATAAATTTAATGAGGCCGACTATTGTGAGAAGTCGTCTCATTTCAAAGAGATGTGTTGGTTTATGAAGAGGCCGACTTATGATGAAAAGTCGTCTTGCTTAAAGGAGAACTAAATCACCTTGTATATATAGAAGGCACTGCCCTCTCCTATATGATCATTCATTATTATTCAAGTATGTTCGCATATCAGGAGGAGTTCAATTCATATATATAGCAGATTGATATATTGTTCAAGGAGATACACTTGAGAAGAAGTTCGATATTCTTCATTGGCTGTGTATTTGCATCATGTGTGGTGCCATTGTCATACATCATATAGGCCTTGTGATTGGCCATATTGTAAAGCTTATTGCTGCTCAATTTTAATATATAAGAGAGATATTTTTGGCTGGGTTTTTCTCCCTCGAGGAGGGTTTTCCTAGGATAAACTCTGTGTTCTTTGTTCACTGTGATGTCCATTATTCTGTCTTTTTTCGGGCAAAGTAGGGTGGCGTTCTGAAATCAACACACATCACACTGGTGGATTCATAACGGGAACATTTTATCAAAAAGAATCTGTCACACCAGCACTGGAGCATATGCGGATTTGTGTTAGTGTATCGGCATTTAAAGGAGATCGTAGAATATAGTCGCTATTATTTATTACTCTGAATATTTATTGGGAAGAGTCTGGAAACGATAGAGACTATCGGGCTCATGATTCCAGTGAGAGTTATTAAGTCGACATAGTGCAGAGGCTTCATTGTCAACATTGAGGACTTAGATTGAAGATATGCACATTTTGGGCCAATTGACTCAAAGACTACAACGGCATCCCTTGTTCGTGTTTAGTCGATGTAATTGATGTGCTTGCGAACGTTGTAAAGGAGATACCCATGAGATTTATAAGAGTTCCAGTATTGGGCATGTCACCAATTCATGCAATTTGGAGATTTCACAATATTGTGTTAGGAAGAAACGGGATTAACAAAGAAGTTGTTAATTGCCTTCCGAGAAGATTGGGTGAGCATATACTCATGCGGCGTGAATCTTATATTGTTGTTGCTTTATTTGAGAAGAGGCGTGTTGGAAGTCTATGAAGGCGTGATTATATGAAGGCATCTATCTCACTTGCGGGAATATTCTTGAGTTTCTTGTTGAAATTGACGGATTATTCTATATGTTGTCTGAATGTCGACAATGAACAAAAAGTAAAGAGGCGTTTTCAGATCATATTTGAAATTCCACCTATCATGCATTCAATAAAGTTTTACAGCCATCAATTCAAAATAATACGCTGGGTGAAAGCTATACTTTGGAGTCTATAGGTTGTGTTGAGATTGTGCGCTCCATTCCAATGGAGTTTATTTTTTCTACTGTTTATGCCAGAGCATTGGTGCTTGGATGTCATTGGCACGGGAGACATCACATATTCTGTGTTGGCCGAATGACATTTGATGTGCTGAGTCTGAAGACGTTTGGAGGAGGCCTCTATATTCAAATAGTCACGAGAGTTTGTTGAAATGTTTTGGAGTTGTAGGTGTTTGCTTCATGAAAATACGGGGTACATCATCGGGCGAAGATGATGGTTGATAGGAAGAGTAAAATGGCTGCAACAGAATCAACAAAGAGATAAGTATTTTTTGTTTGTACCCTTGAATAATGTTCATGAATTTCTTATGTAGTTAATTCATGCATGCTTCTAGCATTGATCTGGATATTTCTCTTTGGGATAGTTTAGTTCTATGAACTATTATTAAACTCTTTAAAATGCTTTCAGGACGGACCGAGAAGCATAAGAGATTGCATTCAAGGGAGGAAGAACTTGATGCATCTTGTGAGGAATTCACGCAAGCTGAAGAGATAAACTTAACTGGAGACGTTTCTTCGAAGAGTAGGAATTAACATTCAGAGGGAGTCTGACAATTCATTAGAAGCAACCTTGGACGATGAGGTCAGGAGGTTGATGCAAGTATTTGGAGCTTCAGAGGCAGTCACATCATCATGAAGGTCTGTTGTTAATGCATTTTTCTCTGAGACGGAGAAATTTGAGGTGTAAGCCCTTGTTAATGCATTTTTCTATGAGACGGACAAATTTGAGGTGTAAGCCCTTGTTAATGCATTTTTCTCTAAGACGGAGAAATTTGAGGTGTAAGCCCTTGTTAATGCATTTTTCTCTAAGACGGAGAAATTTGAGGTGTAAGCCCTTGGTAATGCATTTTTCTCTAAGATGGAGAAATTTGAGGTGTAAGCCCTGGTTAATGCACTTTTCTCTTAGATGGAGAAATTTGAGGTGAAAGCCCTTGTCCATCTCTGAGATGGAGATGTGGTTCTTTCCACCCTCTGGGAGTAGCCATGGTGGACGTCATGTTGAAAGACTCCATGACGACATGACGTTGAGTGACTTTGTGATGGGCACTTGTGCACATGTTGCTTTCCACACATGGGAGTGGCCATGGTGGACGTCATGTTGAGTGACTCCATAATGATGTCACGTTGAGTGACTTCGTGTTGAACTCTTTTCACAAATGGGTGTAGCCATTATGGGTGTCATGTTGAGAGATTCCATGACTTGAATATCTGGAAAGATATCTCCCTAGCTAAGAGGAAGTGTTGATGATACATTGTAGCGGCGGGAGATTCTCTCTCTCATAAAATAAATAAATATAAATTTAATGAGGCCGACTATTGTGAGAAGTCGTCACATTTCAAAGAGATGTGTTGGTTTATGAAGAGGCCGACTTATGATGAAAAGTCGTCTTGCTTGAAGAAGAACCAAATCACCTTGTATATATAGAAGGCGTTGCCCTCTCCTATATGGTCATTCATTATTATTCAAGTGTGTTCGCATATCAACAGGAGTTCAATTCATATATATAGAAGATTGATATATTGTTCAAGGAGATTGACTTGAGAAGAAGTTCGATATTCTTCATTGGCTGTGTCCTTGAATCATGTGTGGTGCCATTGTCATTACATCATATCGGCCTTGTGATTGGCCATATCGTAAGGCTTATTGCTGCTCAATTTAATATATAAGAGAGATATTTTTGGCTGGGTTTTTCTCCCTCGAGAAGGAGGGTTTTCCTAGGATAAACTCTCTGTTCTTTGTTCACTGTGATGTCCATTATTCTATGTTTTTCTGCTTATTCATTTATTATCTAAAACACTAACACTATTGCTGTACTGCAACAGGTATTTTGGCTAGGACATCATCATATGCAAATGAAGTGTTCTCAAATAATGGCAAGATGACTTCTATGATCATGTCCTTGCTAGCAATGTTGGTGTAGTCATATCTCTGCATCAACCTAGGGACTTCTGCTTTCATTTGTAATTTGTACAACAATATTTTAACTCTTGGCTCTCAGTGCTGCGCTGTAGATTAAAGCCTCTTCTTCTGACTCATCATTTGATGGGATCCTTTGACACTCCACTTTCAGAATAACATACCAGGGCCTTAGGTACCTTGATGTTTCTTCATTTTGTGTGTTGGAGGTGAGGAGCTTGTCTCTTTTTTTTCTGCACTCATTTCTAAGAGTGCCCCCCTTGATAATTCCCTGGAGGAAGTAAGTGATATTGTTGGCTTGCCCTCTACTCATAGTCAACATAATGTCTTTCATGGCCCTTCTTCTTTTTGCACATTTTTCTTGGATTGCAACATAGAAGGAGGTGTACCTTTTTCTTATCGCACCGCAACATTGAGGCTTCATTTTTTCTTTGAATCCCTGATTTCAAATTGATCATTTGGAAAGAGATGGGAATATCCCCAGACTTGTGGTGCAGACCCTCTTTGATCACCTTGGTGAGACAATCTCCTCCTTCTGCAGGATGATGTAGGGGTATCAGTGATATCAATAGCAGGCACTTGGACTACCTGTGCCTCGTCAACCTCATGTGTTGTCGTGTCTCCTTCCTCCACCTCCATAAATGTAACATGTCTTGGCTCTGTTGTCAAGAAATCTTTTCCATGTTGAAAATTTGGGTGGTACAGGATTCACTAGGTATTTTTTGATAGTTGTCAGCAACACATCAAGTTGTTCATCTATAACCTAGTAGGAAAATGGAGGGTATTACTTCTTGTAGCAATTCGATTGGAATGGCATAGGTATAATTAGTGTCCACTGCAAAGATCAACTCATCTTTATGCATGATCATTTCTGAGATACAATCTCATCACAAGTTGTTTCAGTCCATCAGACCATCCTCCTAAGGTGTTGATCGGATCTATAGCATTCCCAAAGTCTCCCATATAGTATTTGGTTTGTTAGCCTGCCAATCTATCTTCTTTGCATACAATCTTCCCTCGCCTTCTTGGTAGTTGATTTATAAAGGATTAAATAGATTAGTAAGCTACCACAACAGAATTCACACTTACTTGTCTTAATCTTGGTGGGGTTCTCCAGAAATTAGTCCTCTAGTGCTTCACAGAAATTGTATTATGAGCCATGAACCATATCCCAGGCCAACTGAATGCTTTTAGTTTTGATGAAATCATCTTTGTTGGTGTAGTACACCTTCTATACAATAGCCTTAGTAGCATACTAAACCCTAACATCCATGATTTGGCTAATGAAGAGGCCATGCTGGGTCTTTGGGGAATCCATTATAGATGCAAGTTTAACATAATACAGCTTCTCTATGGTCTCATTTCTTTGTACCAATCCCTTGGTTAATGAGCCCTATAACTGCATGAATGGCCTGTGATGTGATTTGGTAGGGTCTATCCAAATACACCATGTTGTCATGTGTTCTCCTTAGTAAGATTTTGATGATTTTGTACCCAAGCATGAATACCAAAAACTATGACCCAGAATCTGGCTTCATGCTCCTAATTATGTTGCAGGTGGGTTTATACTCCATAGCTCCTTACCAAGATTTTGTTGCATCATCTCCAATCATTACTGCTTCATCAATGCCTAGCTAATTTCTCTTGGATTTCTCCTGGTTTGAAATGAACATAATTTTGGATATCCTCATGGTATAATACCCTGAACGAAACCTTAGAAAATACCCCTTGGATCTGGGCGATACACTTTTTTGTAATGCTTCTTGAATTTCCCCACCATCTTTCCCACTCAATTTGATTTTATTGTTCATACATCTTGAGCATTCTTCACTTGTCAATCAATACACCTTTTCAATTTCATTATGTGCCAGTATTTTACAAAAAAAATTCCTACCCTAAAACTTCGCCTAACTACAAAACTGCATGTTTCTGCTCTTCTACTTTTCCAATTCATTCATCTCTATATGACATAGGGTTTCAACCTTACCCCATTCACATAACCATACTTCAAATCTTCATCTCTACTCAATGTTTTCAATTTAACTGCTCCTGAAGTTCAAATAGCATCGAAAACTTATGGTCCTAAGTTTTAACGATCTCATTTTTAATTTCCTTGGTTGATGTAATGTAGTAGAACTTTATCTCCTAGCACAAACAATTTAAACTTACAATTTCTATCATGCCAATCCTTCTGCTACCTTTTTTCTTGCATTTGGTAATATGTTGCCCATAATTGCTTTTCATCCAATTTCTTAAATTCTATCAACGTTTCCTTAGTTGACACTTCTTCATTGACCCACAAACCTATTGCCATCTTTAAATTTGGCATTATGTATTCCGTTAGCAATACCACATCCAATTCATAAACTAATTGAAAGTACTTTGTAAGCTTTTCGTATGTAGTGCAGTGATCCCATAATACTACAGGTGTTTTCGTATCCCAATCTGTTGTACCACAACTACATATTTTAGTCTGTACCTTCTCCAAACTTTGTTAAAAGCCTCTAAAGTGCCGTTTGTTTGTGGATGATGGGTATGCTCCTATTGTGGATGATCATGAAGTTTTGCAGTAGCTCTTGAATGGTTTCATTTACAAAATGTGCAGTTAGTGTAAAATAACTTTGTTATGTTTTGTTAATGGTTGTACCTGACAATGTATTATTTGGTGTTTACTTGACAGTTTGTGAGTAGTAGTGAGGAGTCAATTTTTACCAGTTGTTAACAATTGTGTTTTATATGGCAATTGTCAGGTTCTTAAAGTAGGCTTCACATAGTGAATGAAAATAGTCTGATTCTTGACTGATCATATTTGGTCTAATTCTATAGAATAACGTCATATGAAAAAAGATATGCTTCTATTGCCCTATTGTATGCATTGTTATTTATATTCATTTATGCATGCACTAGCGTTATCAGATAAAGGAGTAAACATTAGTGCCATTGCCTTCAAGATAATGGGTCCGATTTAAGACATTACTGCCATTAGACCCCAACAAAGGCTAGAAGAGACTACAATAATCGTCAAGACCAAGAGATAAGATATCTTTTAAGGATTTTGAAGTAAAGAGAGTAAAGAAGATGACTATGAGAAGTAGCCAAGGAGACTCCATTAGTGAAAATTCAAAGCCAAAGCCCAACTCAAAGTAGAAGCAAGAGTTGGATGTAAGTTGGAGCCATAAATTGGAGGAAAGACATTGTTGGCGTTTCAATTCGCACCTTTGATATGCGAATTAGAAATGGACAGCTATGCACAAATTAACTGCTTTGTTGATTTGCTTAAAGAAAGTAAACTAAAACTAATTGCCAATCTTTTTGTTCAGCCAAGAGCACAAGGTTATAAAACTCTAGCACCGTAGTTGAGATATTCTCTTTTTGAATTTCAACTACGACTATGCCTACTCTAATGGCGCTTTTAACAACTCAAGTAAATTCAGAGCTTGATAGTTAAAAGTAAACAAGGAATGATTCTTTGACACAAAACTCACATAAACTCACTCTCAACGTACACCTTAAGACTCATTGTACTTTAGATGCAAGCTGAAATAAAGATTATATAAGTGAAACACATAAAACGGAAACCTGAGACAGTAGATCCAAGCAGCAAATCAGGCATAAGATTTCTTTTTCTCAAATTTCAAGTAACAATGATTACTCTTCTGGGACAGTAGATTTGTACCAATAACAGGCTTACAGTTTAGCGGTCAACTAGAATACACTTGACACAAAACTCATGAACTGAACAATATCTTGCAGCTAATAGGGAGGCTTGCAAGTTTTCTCTTACACAATTGAATTGACACTGAATAACAATTTGTAGGCAAAAGTAGGCTCAACAATTTTCTATCACAATAACAGGTCAAGAAAAATGGGCAAGGCTGCCCTTATTTATACACAAGCAGAGTAGGGAACCTTAAAATCTCCTTGCTTTTATGACAAACTTGCCAACTTGGAAGCATTATTTCTACAACTAGAACAAGATAACTATCTAACAACCTACTGAAAGAGAAAAACAAGGAAAGTGCGAACTATTACAACTTGATATTTCCTCTCTTACGAAGGATGGATAAGCATGACAAAAGAATAGCAAGAAAACTTGGGAAAAGCGTTGAGTTAACTATTGCTTTTGAGTTCTATTCTTGGAGAGTGCCTATTGACTGATAATTTGGGAAACTCTATTAGCAAAAAGCTGATTTGTTCTTGATTTGAAGTGGGGAATGTTGCACGCTGAAAATCTTGATTTTTGACTGTAAACTCAAATATGTTCGCAACCTACTTGCGCGAACTGTTAAAAATAGAATCTTGAAAAAGGGATTTTCCGAGAATAAGATGGGACTTGGGTTTTGTAGAGAATCACGTTCTGGAAGGACCTAGATGATCAAATTTTGAAAAAGCTGAGGTTTTTCCAAAAAAGCACGAAAAAAGCAGATTCTTGAAAACTTGAAATTTTCCAAAGTTGAAGAGAAAAAAAAAATCAAGCGGACCTAGATGAATGAATTTTGAAAAAGATGATCCCCTTCTAAAAAGTGATGCTCTGGAAAGATAAAGCACGAAAAAGCGAGCCTATGTGTATACTGATCATGAAAATATGAAGAACTTGAAAAAAGCACCACGTTTTGGCCTTCAAATCTTGATGAGAAGAAAAAGATACTTTTCTTACTCTAGATGCCAACCTGCAAAAAGTGAATAATGAATGCCGAAGCCTTCTTAAATAGGTTTTGAGGATAAATAAAACACTTTATTCTCCAGCTTTAAATCTTTGAAGCCAATCTTGAGCCAGATTCATCGAATGTGGACATTGCTTCAACGATGCATGATGAAGTTTGAAAATTTCACTAAGGCATGAAAACTTGGGTACCCTTGGCTAGCTTGGGCACCCATGTAGCCCAGTGTTAGCCATTTTTTTGAAATTTTCAACTTTTGCTTGATAATATGCCCTTAGTTTGATCTTCATTCCAGCCACCAGATTGATCCTGAGAACTAGTTGATGATCTCGTTGCAGAGCCTGACCGAATTGGAGAAGGTTGTTCTGGAGGCAACGTCTACTAAAAACATCATTTGGACCCGCAAAATCATGAGCGCCCCTAGCTAGCTTGGGCGCCCATCGCTTCTAGTGTTAGCCATTTTTCTTATGTTCTTCAATTTTACACTACTTTCTATCCTTCAGATGAATTCTCAATCTTTGTAGTTTGAATGGCCTGATGAACTGGTTGTCAGATGCGTTGGAAAGCCTGAAGTATTCTGCGAAGGATCTTCTCGAGGTGATTTGCACGGAAAAGTAGTTTTAGGGGGTCAGAAGCTTGGGCGCCCCTAGCTAGCTGGGGTGCCAAACTCCGCTAGAGTTGGAATATTTTTTGAGATTTGCATCTTTCTTTTGACTTTTCTCATTTTGCATGTTTTTCCACATTTGTTCAATCTGACATATTTGGTGCTTGAAAAATTTGATGAGCTTGCTGATGATTTCTTTGAAGAGCTGGTTCAAATCTGAAAAAAAATTGTTGGAGGTCTCAAACCCTAATTTTACCTTTTGAGTGCCCAAAAGCTTGGGCACCCCTAGCTACCTGAGGCGCCCCTTATCACCAGACTTAGTCATTTTTGGATTTTTTTCAACCTCCAAATTTGTACACCATGCTTCGTCCTCCATTTGATCTAGAACTGCAGGTGACTAATGAATCCGACGATTCGGCTGAGACATTCACTGGATAGCTTGCAGAATTTTGAAGACAATGACAAATTTGAAAAACTCTAGCGGTTGGATTAGGTGTCTCAAAAGCCTAGGTGCTCCTAGCTACCTGGGGTGCCTTTATTCTTCAAACTTAGAATATTTTCAGTGATTTTTGCAATTGGCATTTTGCCTCTCTGATAAAACTTCTCCGTTTGATCCAAAATTCCGACTGATTGATTGATTTGATGGACCTACTGATAGATTCATTGTGAAGCCGAAAGGATTCTGAGCAACAATATTTGAGAAGCACAAACCCTAATTTTGACTTTTGAGGCCTTGAAAAGATGGGCACGCCTAGCTAATAGGGGCGCCTTTACCGGCAGGAGTTAGTTTTTATTTTCCATTTTTAAAGTTTCTCCTTTAGCCTTCTTTCTCTGTTTCATGTTGGATTGCCAAGGTTGAAAAATATGCTAAGGCATGAATGGCTAGGTGCCTTGACTGGGCAGGGGCGCCTAGCATATCCAATGTTAGTCAAATTTCCATCCGTTTTCAAGATTTTCCAGCTTGCCTCCTTCATTCTCCGTTTCATGAACTTTCGTCAGTTCTCGATCTGTGCAATGCTTGAGACCTTCAATCTAACACTTGGCAGCTGAGCAACCTGCATTAATGACCTCGAAGCATTTGTCTTAGCTTTGGAAAAAAAGAAAAGAGACATTAGAGAAATACTGATCTTTTGACGATTCTGACTGGACCAACCTGATCAAGAAGTATTTTAAGCCAATAAAAATTAGTTTGAACCCCTGGAGTCAGACATTCTATTTTTAAAAGTTTTCTATTTTTTAGAAAATTTTGCTAGTATCCATTTGAGAAGAAACATGGAAAAAAACCCAGAAAAAGTCTATTTTTAGAAAATTTCCCATAATTTAGGGCCGAATAACTGACATCTGGGTTTTGTAGACAAGGTCGCTCTGAGTAGACATGGATCCTTAGATTTTGAAAATTTTGAGTTTTTGAGCTACATGCGTGACATGCAAATTTTCATTTTTTTGACCTTTTTGTGGATTTTTAGGAGACTTTTACCGACTCTTTCAAAATGCCTTAATGTAGCAATTTTTTTTTATTTTGGGTACAACAGACATCAAAACCTTCAACCTCCTATGAACAACCATACAAAGGAAGAATAGGTGGAGATAGCTAGACATGTTCCCTTACCTAAAGAAGCATGTATCTATCTTAAAGATCAAGTTGTATTGGAGGAAATATTTGAATTCCCTAAGCGTGAAATGAAGTAGGAAGACTTTTTGGCAAATGAAGATTAGGAAACATATGAGAACAATCTTGAGGGAATTAAAGAATTGCTCATTGAAGACAAACCCAAGTGTAAGATGCCCAAATTAAAGGTTGGAGAGAGTTTGAAGGTGGAACTATCAAGGTCTCTAGAAGGCTCAAGGGTTTGGACATGTCAAAAAGTGCCTAAGGAGCAAAGGAATGTCTTGACCATAAGTTCTTGAGAAGAAGATTGCAGGCACTACACTCACACCAAACAATGGTGACCCGTCTTGCAAGCCCCAATGTCAAGAAGCAAAAACAACCAAAATTTAGTGATGGATATGAAGATCCTCTAAGACACTGCCGAAAGTATAATACTATATGGATGAAAAATAGGCAAACAAACCAAAGATATTGGTTTATGTTTTCCAGCCACACTACAAAAAGTGGAAATAGACTGGTACACAAACCTTTATAATACTAAGAAAGTAACGTGGGAGAGACTAAGAAAGAATTTGAAAAGAGTTAAAAAATTTAATGGATGATAATGAGATTGTCACAAAAATCTATAATACACAATAGGATCAACAACATTCAAGCTTAATATAGGAGTCTCACGGAGTTACTCATCAGATTGGAAAGGGAACTGATGGATGGGCTAAAGAAACAATGGTTTATTGAAGGATTGATACCCTCACTTTTAAAGAAAATGAAGATTCCTCCATTATCGTACGAGGCATACAATAGGGCCATGGACATAGGGAGTGAAAGTAAGATCTTTGGTCATTTGAAGAAAAGAAAAGAGGATTCCAATTCAAGTGGAAATGAATCTGGATTGCTACAAGTTCTTTAGAGAGACATCCCGAGAATGATAAAAGAACAAAAGGAAACCAAAAAAAGAAGGTTAAAAACTTTGGTGTATTGATTGTAAACTAGTTCACCAAAACTTATTGTCCTATAATGCTATTTGTTACATATACTAAGTTGCAAATCCCTCAATTTAAAACTATCTCGATAATTTTAAAAGAGTACAAAAGTACTCTTTATACAAGGACAGCTGTCCACTCTAAGCACTCCATTGTAGTCGCAATATAAAAAGAATGCATCTCTAGGTGGTTATTGGAATCAAAGAGGGGGAGCACAAAGTCGGAAACAATTGAATACTAATTGTTGTCCCATTATACAATGTCAACAACGTAGTGAATGGGGACACTTTGCAAGGGCTTCCATTGAAACAAAAATGAAATGGGACTACTCTGTAAATGGTGCAAGCCTAGTGAGCATGATGATGTTGGATGTCCAAAGAAAAAGGTTAGCATCAATATGATTAATGTACAAAGATATAACAAATTATTGGTCATTATCGAGCTGAAGTAAAGACAATTGTGTACTCAAACCCATGTATTGGAAAAGAGACACTTTGCGAGGCAAGGGCAAAGTTGGGGCATGCTATGGATAACAAACATTGCCACTCAAATGCAAGTGCAAGTATAGTAATAAGTCAATTGCAATTTGATAGAATTATTGGAAGGCGAGTACTCGAAACCATAGATTACATAATTGCCAGTTAATCGGCGAGTGGAAGATTAATCGCCCAGTTTTCAAGAAAATGAATAAAACCTACCTTTACTCGCCAAAATGAAGGTTAAAAATAATCGACAGTTTTTTGTGCATAATAGCCGAAAAAAATGGCGATTAATCATCAGAATTTTCGCAGTAATCGTCATCAATGCAAAAATGCGTTTTTCTGGGTATTTTTCGCGTGAAAACGACAGATATTTTACACGTGAAAACAACATATATTTTACCCGATTCTTTCGCGTTTTACTTACTTAAACCCTCGTTTTCACTGATTGTTTCACACCCGCTTTTTTACCATAAGTTTTAGCTTGTTCTGGCTTCGATTTCCCCATGAGTTGGAGGCTTTGACATCGTGATTTGCAGCAAGTGTGACAACTATGGGTGAGTTAGGTTTTTTTTAAATTTTTTTCTCAGATGTATTTTGGCCGACTCATTATTTATTTTTTCTCAGATGTATTTTTTCTTAGAAGGAGTCGGCCATGTTGAAATAATTAATCTTTGCTTGAAAGTTCAATTCTCTGTCATATTTAATTATTTATTTGTCTTTGATTCTATATTATATAACTAATAATATATTTTTTTTATTCATAATATATTAAATTTTAATATTTTATGAATTAAAAAATATATATTATAGATAGTATTTACTATTTAGGAATATATCTTTTATTAATAATGTATATAAGTAAATAGTAAACAAGTACATTATTATTATTTATCTATATACATTATTTATAATAAATATATTACTATTTATAATATTTTTTTAATTCAAAATTTAGAATTTAATATATTATGAATTCAAAACAAAAAAATATTATAGATAGTAATATATTTATGATTAATAATGTATATATTTTGCCTTTTGGCTTGCTAAAACGGGATTTTAATATTTATTTTAACGTTGCTTTGTACTGGATTTTAATAGTTGATTGTTCCTTTGTACTAGATTTGTTACAACTTACAACTTGTAATATATTTATTGTTCAACTTCTAATATTGTAGGTTAATATTTAATCACAATGGCATCCACCCCTGCATTTGCTTCAGACTCAGTTGGCACAAGTGCCATTGAAAGGAGACCCCCTGGTAGCCGTGATCCTACTTGGAAACATGGTTATTACAGTCCAGTACCATGTAGTGCTATTTGTACTCATTGCAAGAAGGGGGTTAGTGGAGGCATCAATCGCCTCAAATACCATCTTTCTGGTATTCCTTGTCGTGATTCAAAGGCATGTGAAGAGGCCACTTTAGAGGTGAAACGAGAGATGATAGTTGTGCTTTCAGCACTTGAAGAAAAAAAATGGAGAGGGAAAAAGCAAAAACAGCTATGCAAGCAGCCATTGCTCCTAATTTGGCTGAAGATTTTGAGGTGCATATGCAAAACTCAAACCATTGTGGGCTCTAGTCGCAATCCACGTTTATGTGATGTTCGTAGTACCCCATCCACTTCATCCCCTTCGAGCAAATTCCAGTTTTTTGTGCCCAGAAATATTCAAGGATCACAATCTTCATTGGAAGCAATTGGGTGGAATAAGGAGGTGCACAAAGAGGCAGACAAGGGTTGTGCAAGTTTTTGGTTTTATAACAACCTTCCCTTCAATGTGGCAAGGAGTCCGTATTGGGAGTGTTTGGTCACAGCGTTGACAGTTGCAGGCAAAGGGTACAAGGCCCCTACTCCAAGAGATGCAAGTAGCAAGTTACTTGAAGATGCTATTGTAGATGCAAAAGGAATTGTGGAAGAAGAAAAGAAGAAACGACAAAAGTTTGGATGCTCAATTCTTTCAGATGGCTAGACAGATGGAAGAAACCACACACTTATCAATTTTATAGTGGCTTCCAATGGTGTGATGGTTTTTCTAAAGTTAATTGATGCCTCCAACATAATAAAGAATGCAGAAAATTTGAGCTTGATGTTGGAGTAGGTTGTTTTAGAGGTGGGCATAGAAAATGTTGTCCAAGTTGTTACTGACAATGCATCAACATATGTGGCAGCTAGTAGATTGCTTCAAGTGAGGCATCCAACAGATTTTGTAGACCCCTTGTGCAGCTCATTGCCTTGACCTTCTTTTGGAGGATATAGGGAAAATTGATTGGGTGAAACCAATTGTAGAAGAAGCAAGAGACATAACAAAATATATATATAATCACCCGTGGGTTCTTCAATTGATGAGAGATCACAACAAGGGGAAAGAGCTTGTGCGATCGGGTGCTACAAGGTTTGCAACTAATTTTCTAACATTGCAAAGTACAACTGGTTTATTGACTTCCTTGAAGCAGATGTTTGTGAGTCAACCATGGGTAGAGTCAACTTACTCAAAGAAGGCTGATGCAGAAAAGATTCAAGCAATAATCTTTGATAGTCAATTTGCACCTAGAGCATTAGAGATTGTCAAGGTAACTTCAATCTAATGAATTTTCAGATTGAATCCTTTATTATTAATTTAAAATTCTATAAGTATTTTGTTTCATTGTAAGGTGTAATTTGAATTTGTTTCTACTTTGTACTTTATAGGTGATTGAGCCATTGGTGAGGGTCTTGCGCTTGGTGGACAGTGAGAAAAATGTGATGGGATATCTTTATGAGGCAATAGATAGGGCCAAAGAGACCATCCAACACTATTACATGGGGAATACAAATAGATTTACCACTATTTGGGAGATCATTGATCAACGGTGGAACAATCGACTCTAGCAACCCATTCATGCAGCGGGGTACTTTCTCAACCCCACGTTCTACAAACAAATCATTACCAACAGTTCAAAATTAGTTTAATGCTTGTGGTGTTCATGATTCAACAGTTGAAACTCAAAAACATTATTAAAAAACGTTGACAATTCGTCCGTCCTGGTGAATCATGTTTAGTTGCCCTAATCTTGTAATTTCCTACAATGATATTCTCATCAGCTATAGAAGAGGTCATAGCAATGAGTAGTTTTGATGTAGCAATAGCCTTTGGAATCGAGACTTGCATTTGGGTATAATTGCATTTGTTTATTACATGTTTATTTTCAGCTGTAACAAAAAACCTTATTCAAGGTCACCTCTATGAATTCCCCTTGGGTCTAGTTGAGCCCAAAGTGCAAGAGAGTTTACCCACTCTTGTTTGTTGACCCTTAACCCTCCATGATCAGGAGATGAACCTTTTTTTAAGCTTCCTGATGACACCTCCTATGCTTGAAGATAAAATTGTGTACTAGGATTTTTGAAGCAATAGTTTTGGGACTGAAAAAAATGGCACCATTGTCGAGGAGGACGTTGTTGGTGAAGTTGGCAGGCTGCCAAATCAAGAAGACATTAATGGGTTGAGATTGATTTGAAGACTTCGTTGATGAGAAGACCCAGAAAATTTCAAGGATTTCACACTTATTCACTTTGGATGCCATATTGAGGTCACATGGTTACAAGGTGGGTGGCAGTGGAAGCCTAGTCACTAGGATTGAAAAGAAATTGTGCCGCCATATTAAATGATTGCTGCAGGAGTTTGATTCAGTTTGGAGGAGGATTACAGGTGTTGTGTAAGGGTGTGAAGCCCCTTCTTAGTCTACGACTGAGTATTGGAACCCAAAATATGAGCCGCAACTATCTACCAAGAGGGACTTGGAAACTAAAATAGCAACCAGCAGTCATTTTGAGAGGTTAGCAGGCTTCAGGAAGGATGTGGGGATTAAAACAACAGTCAGCAATCATATTTGGAGGTCGAGCAACCTTCAGGAGGACGTGTCTGTTGAAAGCATTATAGCAAGGAAAACTTATGATCTACTAGCTGATAGTCACCATTTCCCCTTCGAGACTGCTAAATCATCCACTCTAACAATTGTTTGACAAAATTCCTATGAACTGAAGAGGAAATTCGCGAGAAAGTTTTAGGAAGTGTAGGGGATTTTACACAACCGCAACATCAACAATAATAAGAACACCAACAACCCCATCATTTTTATGCACATACTCATCATCTGTCATCGGATTGACGGATACAGAAGTAAGTAGAAGAATGAGAAGCCTCAAGGAGTGATGACCTTCCTACCACGATCTGCTTGGCTTCCTAACTGCAATGGCACCATTTGTGCAAGTTCCCTGCCATCTTTGGAACATTTTTAGAGATATCTAAAGAATGATGGATAGAGTATATTGCCTTTATCTACATAACAATCTTTGAATGCATGATTTGTTTTTTATCAGAAAGAGATACAACTATGTATTGTTGATTTATAAATTCATTTCATTGGGGAAAATGCAAGCATCATTGAAAGTAATAAATATGTGTCGAAATAAAATAATATGAATGAAAACCATGGAAAGGAAGAAACTTTAAAGCTACTAGAGAACCTCTATCCATATCAATAAATATTGAGGACAACAATTAGGGTTTACATTGACAAAAAACCAGCTTACCTCAGCTGCAAGAAGTGCATTGCCGATCTTAGACTGAGAAGATGCTGGGGATTTCAGAAAATAAGATCTCAGAATTAAAAGCAAAATAAACTGCCAATGCTTCGTAATACAACCACCATTCATTTATGTCAAAGAAGTATGTATTGTAGACATGCTTTTAACAATTCATTTCTATGGTCCTTGGATTACGAAATTTTACTTACAACTTATTGGTTGTCCATTGAGATAAGCCCCCCTTCCACGTACAGCTGTAAACAACTACAAGCACATATATACAAAATTAAATAGGATCCCAAACTAGATCTAAAAACAATTGAGATATATCTTGTTCTGAGGCATTCATGCACACTAATGTATTTTTCTGCATCCTCTCACTGATTTGGCCAAGAACTAATTTTAGCCTCATTAACTAAGTTACCCAAGATCCATTTGCCCCCTAAAAACATCAAACAATGCAAGTTCATAATAATTTATTGTGATTAACCAATAATTACCTGGAGACATTGGTGTATGGGTACACTACTAATATAAGGACAAGGTCAC
The DNA here is from genome assembly GCA_007258455.2 of Sequoia sempervirens. Lineage (NCBI taxonomy): Eukaryota > Viridiplantae > Streptophyta > Pinopsida > Cupressales > Cupressaceae > Sequoia > Sequoia sempervirens. Next base: position 762,000,980 of record VDFB02000003.1, read on the forward strand.
CATGAAAATTAGAATACAAGTAAATGAATAAGAGTACATATATTACATATAAATGTAGTCACCAAAAGCAGGTACAGAGATAGGGACATGGTCCTCATTTATACACTGGAGTTTCCTAGCAACAATAGCTTAACCCTATTCCACGTCCAAAATGGAGAATTAAATTCATTGATCCAACATTGATCCACATGTAATGCCGAGGACCAAGTAATTATTCACAAAAAACCAATTATAAAAGCATAATCAAATTTTGTCGTGTTTAAACCTTTATTAATGAAGGATTGAATATCAATAAAAGAGGCCACATTTACCTAAGAATGTGCCTGATACACTAGCAGAAAGTGATCACTACTTCCACAAGTGATTTCATTGTGGGGCACAATCTGTGAAAACTACTGATCATGGACTTCATACGACTAGAACTTGTATACATATCTAGCTTTCTAGTTTTAGTACTCGACAAGATTAACACTGAATGCAATAAGAGTGCTTCTCCTTACAAGTTGCGAACCAGCTCCCAAGTAAGCTCATAGAAAAACCCTATAACTGCCAATTTTTATCCATAATATCCTGAATAGGGTTTAATTAAGTTTGAGATGATTTCAAGCTTGAAGAGTTGTATATCAGTTAGCAACATCTTCTATCTGTAATCCATGTTAAATTTCTTACTGGATTTTATGGTCTATGTTTTATGTTTTACAAATTGCGTTTGCAAAGCTTGAAAAATTCTTGTTCACTTCCTTGATGTACATGTGTTGAGTGCATTACCACTTTTTGATAATCCATTGAGATTATTATATTTTATTTCTTTCTAACAAAAAGAATAAACATTACTCTGCTGACAAATAATTTTTCCTAGTGTTTGATTACAAATACTTGTCTTTAATTTAATTTCATTTGTTTTTGGTCACCCCACAAGACCATTCAAAGTTTTCAAGAATATCAAAAAGAATCTTACCATATCCATGGATTTAACCTAAGCCTTATAGATGCATCAAATACTCAATCCAGCAGAGTTTTGATCATTAAGATGTCTTAAATGGATTTTTCAACTCATTTGAAATGCCTCTGCCCACATGGATTCATCAAATTTAATCAACATTAATATGGTTTCTATAATTAGTCTTTGAAGGCTTATCAAACTTATCCTTATTTAAGATGTCCTCTTTATAATTGTTAGTGGCTCACAAAACTTAAACAAATTACCTCTCACCTCATCAATTATTGGATTGTAAACAACGCCCACAGTTGGAACTTTTCCAATTGTCAGCCCAATAGAAATGCAGACAAATGGAAACCTGCGAACAAGTTTATGTCATCAATACTCTTGTCAAATAATTCAGCAGCATGCTAGAAATGTCATTGCTTATGCATTTGGACAGATCCGAAAATTAAGCTAACAATTATTTAACAATAACAGGAAACACTATTCTCCACATGTGCTATTTTTCTGCCTCCTTCAAAGGATTTACTTTTTCGTACAAGGATTTGAAAACAGATTTTTTTTTAAATTGTATTAATTGAAGAAAGTTACAAAAACCCTCAGTATATGTGAGGGGGAAAAACAAGAAGGAAAGAAAGACGGAGATTACTTCTGAGTAAAGCACTGTTCCAAGAGAGGATTATGGTAATGGTTACATATCCAATGGCAAATAAAGAATGTCAAAAAGAGAAGTGACTATTATAAATTTAGTAGCTATATAATGTCAACAAAGTAGTGGCTATTATAAATTTATTATAAAAAATCAGTGCTAAACAAATATGCATGGAATACAACAGCATATCTTCATTGCAGTCACAGAGGGTGGAAATGCTGACTCTTGGTGCATTTCTCACCAATATTTGGAGCATAGTTCTAAAACACAGTGATTTCTCAGCAAACTTGTGATAATATTTGCAGGTTGGGTAACTCACATAACTTGCATGCTGAGTCCTGCAAAAAAAGCATTTGCTTGGCGATTTTTTGCTTTTAACTTACTGAGACTTAGCAAGTTTCCTCTTCAAACTTACCCAACCAAAAAACGCATGCCAAAAATTCATGAAACCCTGATTTTTGATTTGTTTTTCATTAATTTTGTCTTCATGATTGCAATCTCAGCAGCGTGAATTGATTGTTGACTGATAGGGAGTGCATGTGATTTAAAGGGTTTACTGACAATTGGAGTGTATTTGGACAGTTATTTTTATTTGTTCTCTTCTAATTTTTTCTTTCTTTTCCCAAATTTCAAATTCAAAAGAATGAAAACCTTGTTGTCATGCTGCTGAATTATTTTTGTTCTTTCAATCTCTGGAATTACAGTGTGGAATGCAAGGCACTGACAAAGAGGAAGAATGGCACAACTGGTGTGATCAACGGCACAGTAACCTAAAATTATCATATGTTTAATATGAGAGGAAATATCGATGAATTGAAATACCACCTTGCTTGAATTGCTAGCCAAGATGTCCAACTGTGTAGCCAAGTGAAGGAAAAAGTGAGAAGGGAAATGAATGCCCTACTTTCTAGTTATGAGAAGAAGAAAATTAAAAGGAAGAGGACAAGGGAAGTAGTTGCATCAGTGATGAATTTCATAGCCACCCCTGATTCATCTCAAGAATCTCTTATTGCCCTGCAGGCTTCACTCACAAGAAGGAGAGTTCAAGTGGTCTAAAATTCCCCACCTAATTTATGGATTTCTTGCAATGTTCCAAGTGCACAACTTTTGCTTGAAGGTATTGCTTGGGACAAAGAGAAGAACCATGAAGCAAGGATGGCACCTGCAAATTATTGGTACTCGAGTAATATACCATTTAATGTGGCAAGCTGACCATATTGGGATGCATCAGTAAATGCATTAACTATTACTAATGCAGGGTTTAAGATGCCAACTCCACACAATTTCATAAACCCGGTGTTAGAGGAAAATGTTAAAAATACAAGCTTATAGCAAAAGATCAAGGAAGAATATGGGAAAAAGGGCTATAGCATTTTATCAAATGGGTAGACAAATGGTAAGAACAAGTACTTGATAAAAAAAATTGTGACTTAATGTGGCAAATTGGTGTTCTTTAAGTCTGTAAATGCCTGATGAAAAGTTTAGAATGACTATACTTTATGCAATCTGTTGGATGGCGTGATCCAAGAGGTCAGCGTGGAGAACGTTGTCCAAACTGTCATGAAGAATTTAGTTGTATATGTAACTGCAGGGAGACTTATTCAAGAGAGGTAGGCGTCCCACCATTTCTTGGAGCCTTTGTGCTACACATTGCTTAGAACTAATACTTGAGGTCATTGGGAATATCAGATGGGTAAAAGGGTGTGGTTAACACAATTTGCAACAAACTCTTTGCAAAGCATTGTAGAAGCTCTACCTTTTCTCAAGCAAATGTCTATGAGCAATGCTTGGCTGGAATTTCCATATTCCAAGAAGACTGGAAGGATAGAAAGCCACAAGGACACTTTTTTTTTCTGAGGTATGCACCAAGAGTGTAGAAGAGATATTCAAGGTAAGTAACAAACTTAAGTTTTAAAGGGAATTTTGTATTTGCTGTGTTTTTGGTTTCTTGTTATTGTTTTTAGAATTTCCTATAACTTTAAATCTTTTTATTTTCAAATCTTTAGGTGACTAAGCCTTTGATGAAGAAGTTTGGTCAATTGGGATAAAATGTCAACAGATTATCTTTGAGGCCATGGATAAGGCCAAGGAGGCCATATTGCATTGATATGGTGGTAACAAGAAAAAAATATGAAAGCACTTGCCATATCATTGACAAGCCAACTCCACCAGCTTATATCTGCCATGGGTTACTACCTGAACCGCAATTTTTTCTTCTCCAATTTATTAAGCCTAATGAGGAGGTCATCGTGGACCTTGCTACATGCATAGAAAGGATGACACCTAAAAAAGGCCTTAGAGACACAATCCTAGAGGAGTTGGAGGTTTAAAGGCTGCTGAGGGAAGGTTCTTCCTGTTTATGCATTCAAACAAGGCCGAACCCACAAGCAGGTAAATAAAATGAGTCCTTTAATCACAGTTCTTTGATAAATGTGATTTTAGCTTAACACTTAATTGATTTAAATGTTTTATTTTCCAATTTGTTGTGGGACAATTATTGTGCTAGAACACCAAACCTTCAAAGGCTAGCCTTTTGTGTTTTGTGCCAACGCTATAGCACTTCTACCTATGAGTGGAATTGGAGCCTATTTGAGAGCATTAACACCAAGAAAAGAAACAAGTTGACACACAAGTGCCTCGCTGAATTGGAGAGAGAAGCTGCAATAATGAAAACATTGGAAGATGTTGTACATTGTAGTTGGTTGTACAAGTATTCAATTTTCGAAATTTTAAATTTTGAGTATTTGAGGGTCATATGACAAATATAATCTTTGAATTATCACAATCTGGATAATCAAAAGACTTGTATTGCCTCTATATTCAGTTTTTGTTCATCTTATGTATTGGTTAAGTTCATTTTTTTAATTAAAGAGTTTGTTTTATCAGTTTGTCGAGTTCTTGTTGAGTCCCAAGTCAAAATCAAAATTTTGGGCTGTCATGTTTTTGCCAATTCCAACTTTTTAAACCATGATTTAAAGTGTCAGAGTCTTAGTGGATCCACCCCGTTAATCCCCCAGCAGCTGCTTTGTGAACATGAGGGTGATGATGTATAGGTTTCCCAAGATAATCCAAAATACGAAGAATCCTCATGGCATTAGTGTTGGGAGTTGTCACTGATATCAAAGTAGACAAGATCGTTGAAAGTTGTCATTGATACCAAGGAAATGGGAGGTGATTATGTGCAGATGTAAACATTTAAAATTGACTACAATGCAAATAATAAGATAGAAGAAATGATAAAGAAGATGATTCAGGATACGATGGAAAGGACAAAGTAAATAATAATGCTTCTATGAGTATTAGTGCAAATGGTGGTTAATGACAAAGATTATGCTGGACGACCTGTTCATATTGGCTGCTACAGATGATGAGGAAAAGCTTACAGAATTGGGAAGGAAAGTAACAATGGAAACGAATGTGGCCGACCTCTATGACAGTGCTAGTTTTTTGAGTTGTGAAGGATTAATATGTAGTGATGGTTAAGCAAGGCAGAAATTAATGACTGCTAAAGGCAGTGATTGATACTAAAGGCAGCAATCATAATAAGATCATACATATGCAAAAATTAATATTATTAAAGTCAATAATTATTTAAGGGGCAGCAATTATTAAATAATGAGCAGTAATTCCCTTTAAAAGGCAGTGTTTATGGAAAGCAGCAATTAAAATTAATCAGAGCAGCGATTCATATTACTTTATAAAAAGGTGGCATTAGAAGACAAAAGCAATATAAGAGAAAAGTCTAATAAGACAAAAGACAATGATTCCATGTTATAGAAGGCAGCGATCTCTTTGTTTTGTGAATAAACACAAAAAGCATATAAGACAAATTTGTCTTATTTACACATCCTGAAATGGTGCAATTTGTTTGTGGAGTGATTTGTCCTAAGCAACAGGTGTAATAAAAGATTATGATGTTTCAAAGTGAAAGGAGATGTCTCTAGATGCAATCACCCCTCTTGAGAAGATATAAAGAAATCCTTGTGAGAGACTTGGATGAGTGTGGGAGTTGTAGTGTGAAAGACAAAAAGATATATCAGACTCTACATCAATAGATCTGTAAATCAGGAATATAAAAGAAGATAATTATGACAGATTTATAATGAATGGTGGAGTAATGAAGAATATTTGCAGATCCTTGTGAAAAGTATATGCAGATTTTATGAAGGAAATTGAAGTGTAATAAATGCGGATTTTGTATATAGTGAGGAGTGTTGAAGATAAAACATATACACCAGCAGAGATATGAGTTTATACCTACAGATTTAAAAGAAGTGTATGCAGATGTTAGAGAGTATGAGTGTGCAGACTTGAAAGAGGAAAGTATATGAAATCGAGTGCATCAAATTTGTGAAGAGTATATCATTTACAAGAAGAGTTTGTGAAGTAAATCAATTGTCCATCATTTGTTAAAGAAGCAATATGGTGAAGGTGTATTGGAGAGGTTAGTGTCCGCCACGGAATGAGGTCGGTGCCTCAAACTGAAGAGATTGGAGTCTCTTGCTGAGTAGGTGCTCAGTTGTGGAATTGGTATTTCTCGTAGTTTGGTACCTACAAAGATTGTAAAAGAGATTTATATGAAATCAATATTTTGCCGTAGTTTTCTGCCGTAAGGGTTTCCATGCAAATTTGGTGTTCATATTGTGTTCCTAATTGTTAGATCTTGCATGGTTGTTATTGTTGTGGTTAATTAAGTATAATCGTGTGCCGATTAGTTAGTAGCAAACCAAGTGGAGATTTGTTGTCTTTTACAGCATAAAATCTCTTCTAGTTGTAGAAAGTTTTCTTTTTGTTGTGATAATGTAATGTCCCCTCCTAGTTAGACATCAATTGTCAGTGAGATTAGCCTATCATTCTGACCCTCGTAGGCTAATGAGTATGGATAGAGGGTCTTCTAAGGCTTGTATCTTCTCCAAAGTTCAGTGGTTTCCAGTTCCGGCTCTCGTTTGGCATTTTGAGGGCTCTGTTTCCTATACTTACTATTTATAGTAAGTCAGAGATTGGTTGAGAGGGACCCTTACTATTTTTATTAATGCCTTTGGTCACATTGGGATTCACAGAGTTACCGCCCGTTTCAGATGGCGTGGTGAAATAATGAGTTTTGAAGGAGTTATTAATGTTTAAATGGCTCAAATGATAATTAATTATTAAAAGGCAATATTATAAAGTTATAACTTAACTCTATAACATGAGGGTCAAGTTGTCTTTAAAAGGGGGCCAGTTATTTAATTAATATTGGGCACTCATCCGAAGGTGTTAAAAGGTGAAATATTAAACGTTGCAGATGTAATAACATTTCATTATTATTAAATGTGCTTTTTGGAGGGAAATCGACTTCTTCATGAAGTTGTATATATTCAGCCTTGGGAATTGAGCTATTCATTCTTTGAGCATTTGATTTCATCATATTTTTTGTGAGAAGGGAGCCAAGGGTTTCATTCTTCGAGCAATTGGAGAATGATACATTCTTCAGTGTTGCAGCCATTTGAGGCGGTGAAATATCCATTGAATCAATTTGGGATTTAGGAGAGCTTCATACAGAGGTTCTATTTGTGCTGATTGGAGGAAGATTTAAGGGGATTGGATGCTATATTTATATTAGATTCACATTTTTGTCCAAGCTCATCAATTACCATAAAAAAATCAATAATGTTTGGCTGTGTTTTAAAAGAGACTTCTTGCTGGCTGGACCCTACACTTCCAGGCAAGGGCATTTTTCATCTTGAGCTAGGCGCCTCTTCTTTGGGCCTGAAATCTCTTCAAAAGGTGGCGGCTGGGTTTGATATTGCTAGCAACAACATAAAAAGTGGGGAGAAATCATCTTCGTGGCTGTAACTTCATCATCAATGGTTTCACAGCCTCTTTCTGTTTCTCAAAACACACAAAGATTGCAAAAACTCAAAAACCCAAAACAAAAAACAATTAGCCATCGTAGTTGGAAGAAGAAGAGTTCTTACAAAGAAGATCTTCTACAAACTGAGCCCAACTTTGAGGGTTGAAATTTTAACATGGTGTCTCAACAAATCTAGAAATTAAGTCAAGAGTAAAACTCGCCGAGTTTATTGCAAGTTACTTGCCGGTTAAATGACGAGAAAAACTCACCAAGTTTCTGGCGAGTGACTCGCCGGTTAACTCGCAAGTAAAATTTGTCGAGATTTTGGCGAGTAATCGTGAGTTTTTTGGTGGGTACTCGCAAAAAACTCGGTCCGGGTTAAAAACCTGCCAAACACTTCCTACATGCAGAACACGCATAGGACACACCAAAAACATGTTAAAAATACCCTTTTTGCTCTATAAATTCATCAATTCCCTCACTATTCCTCGCACAACAGTTGAAGAGAAAATCTACTTGGAACAATTTCTAGGTAGATTTGAAGAGCATATTTCAAGGGACAGTTAGTAAATTTTCTATTTTTTTCAAGCATGTAAATTCATTTTAACAACTAAAATAAAGCATGTGGACGATGAAAAAACTCATAATTTCCTAAAACGTAGTAGTATTTTGAAATTTACTTCCAAAACATTGGATTTCTCACCAATTTTTTTTTTATTTATGATGATTTTTTTAGGAATTCATTGTTTATTTTATATACAATTTTTTCTTTTGATAACTTAATTTTGGGAATAAAATGATTAGGTTATATTGAATTTATGTTGATTTATATAAATTGTAAGCTAAATTTATGTCGATTCAAGCTATATTTTTTGTATTTAAAAACTAAAATGTTATATTTTCACTTTTTACTTGTACGTTACCCATTAGATATAATGGCAAATAGAGAGGCCTCTAGATCAAGCTCAACCCAATCGGTGCTGGTTACAAACACTTGTCCAATAGGAGCTAGATACCCTACTTGAAAATACGCCATATAGAGACTAACACCAAGACCAAATATTTGCATTAGATGTTTGAGCATTGTGTATATATTTATTACTGCAATAATTATTTTCGAGCATTTCCTTGATTTTTATCTTTGCATGACAAAAACCAAAAAAAAGCATATATTTCTCAAAACATAAAAAAATTGCAAAAACTCAAAAACCCTAGACAAAAAACAATTAGCCATCGCAGTTGGAAGAAGAAGAGTTCTTACAAAGAAGCCCTTCTACAAACTCAGCCCAACTTTGAGGGTTGAAATTTTAACATGGTGTCTCAACAAATCTAGAAATTCAGTCTGCTTGATGAGGCAATCTTGCATGAGGTGTTGGCTGTTTTTCTACTCTCAGATGTAAGTAACCAACAAAGAGACAAGCTTTTGAAGTGAAGCATTCCTTTTTTTGTTTGTGTTCCTTTCAGCCAAATGCCTTTGTAGGGAATCAGTAAACTAAACTAATTCTTGTCTTTTTGTCTCAACTGTAAGAGGCACAAGGTTTGTGAGAAACTTTGAGCGTTGCAATCTAGGATTTTTTGGTTTTGTAAGTCCTAACTACAACTCAAAACTAAGTAGCTTAAACTATCCAATCCCCTCAAGAAATCAGAGTATGAGGAAACGGAGTGGGAATGATCTTACACGATAAATCGGGTACAGATTCACAACGTGAAGGCAAGGTGGGCACAACTATTTGCTTGTCTGAATAGGTTTATTATTACACACATCATACAATAAGCTTTAAGTACAGATTCTCAACGTGAAGGCAAGGTGGGCAAAACTATTTGCTCAATTTGAATAGGCTTATTAGAAACGCAACACAAAGGATAGCCAACTAGGACAGTAAATTCAGAGGCAAAACACGCATACAATTTACGATCGAACTAGCCACTATATCTAACTAAGATAAGCATTCACCATAATAATTGCATGAAACCCGAGTGGCATAACAATTCATCATCATAATAAATACTTGTGAACAAATACAGAGTAAGCAATATTAGAGGCAAGGTGGGCACAACATATATTACTCTCTCGTGCAAAAGTTGTTGAACAGATACAATAATAGCAATACTATAGGCAAGGTGGGCGTAGGATGTATGCTATCAAGCAAAAGTTATGTACAAACGAGCAAAAGCTCTTATTTATAGATATCGAGAGGTATAGGGAACCCTAAAATCACCTTGAGTCAACTACAGTGTTGCAATGCATGCAAGATTTTATTGCTAAACCCTACTAAAGCAAACTATATAGTTAAATCATAAGCTACCATCAGTTAACCGAAACATCTAATCTAAATGGACATGTGCAAGCATGCACGTCCCTATTAAAAGCAAGTTAACTGGAACACTACCATCAGTTAACGAAAAACCCTAAATGAAATTCCAAGACCTGTAAAATATCTTTGAGGATAAGACATGCATGCATGGTCCCAGCAAAGAGAACTGAAGATGAAAGTCGAGTTCTAATTGCATGCTCCGGATTCTATCCTCGCATACGACTGCAGGTTCTAACTAACTGATCACTGGCTAATATCTCAAACAACCAACCTCTCCACGAGGTTGTTAACTGCGTCACCATCTGGGTGTCGTCACATGCCTTAACTGACAATTCACTGCTTGATAGCAACTTGAGCAATCTTGGAAATCTTTACACACTCAAACTAGCATTTCGCTGAGTTATAACTTTGGCGGCTTCGTAACTAAAGTGATGGCCACTATCTCTTTTGCAGCTTGATGTCTCTGCGCTTCTCCTTAATGAAAGAGTGTTGCATGATGAAACTGCGAAGTTTGACTACGCACACTCTGGTTGTGAGAAATGCAAATGAACTTGTTGCACACGCAAAATTCCAATGGTATCAACCCTCTAAATCGGCTTTGGAAGACAATCGGCCATACAAGGCATGCAACCATATGGATTTGAGTCACTACGCATGTCAACCATCCGAATGCACTTGATATAAATCGGTCTTAGCTTTTCTGATGAAATCATGAATTAAGACCGATTTGGTTTTGGATTCAGTCTACGTGTATTGCATCCTGAAAAGCTCTCTTGTTGACTATGAACATGGCTATATTTTCACAACTTTTCTGGAAAACTAAAAATAGCCTGCTGAGGCTAAAAATAGCCTATCGAATAGCAATTTTCACGAAAAATTCTTAGATATGGGTTTTGTCCAGAAAAAGATTCTAGGACAAGACAGAACGTCAGAAATGCGAAAATTTGACTTCTACTCGACCATGCAAGGTGTTGTACCCCAAAATTAAAATTTTCATTACACTTGTACATTTTGAAGAAATGAGTAAAAGTCTTGTTAAATGTATGAAAAAAGGCAAAAGGTCAAAATTGGGGATTGTATGTCTTGCATGAGGGGTAAAAATGTGAAATTTCCCAAATCTGATGATCTGGGTCGGCTCAGAGCGACCTAATCTACAAAACCCAGATGTCAGTTTTTCATCCCTACTTTTTAGGAAAACTACTATTTTTAGAAATTTTCTAAATATAGTAGTTTTTTTTGGGTTTCTTTTAAAACAGATAATGGCAAAATTTTCTAAAAATAGAAAGTTTGTCCGCCAAGGTCCAAACTGATTTTGACTGGCTCAAAATACTTCCATATCAGACTGGTGCATTCAAAATCTCAAAAAGATCAGTTTTGCCCTAGTGGATCTATTTTGCTTTTTCAGAAGCATATCAGGAGCTCCGAAGTCATCAATGGAGGTCAGTCAACTACCAACCGTCAGATTCAACACTCAAGCACTGAGCAGAAGTTGAGTTAGTGAGCATGCACGATGAACGAGGGAAGAAGGTGAAAACTGTGAAAATTTGACTAAGTTTGCTTGCCATGGGCCCCCCAAGAGAGGATAGGGGCTCCAACGAATCCAACAGTGCATTCAACAGACCATCCAATCACCCAGTATTCGAGGTCAAACAGGGAAGTTTCAAACATAAGACAGAATGAAAATTATGAAAAAGTTTGAAAAGTTTCTAAGTCTGGAGCAAATGGGCGCCCCTGAAGGTGATAGGCTCCCAAGATTTTGAGGGCTTAAATAGAAGAATTTGCCAATGAAGACTCCAATGTGACTTCGTCAGATTTGATCAGGCTTTCCAACAAGATCTCTAGCACGTCAAGAGTTGGCAATCGCCAGATGCAACAAGCAAAACAGAGATTCCGACGAGAGCCAGAGTCAAGAGCAAGAAGAAAAATTTGAAAAATTGGCTAACTTTGGTGAAGTTGGGTGCCCCAGCTTGCCAGGGGCGCCCAAGCTTTTGAAGCATCAAATCCACCTTTCTGACAGAGTTACTCCCAAGAGACCCCTCTTGATTTATTCTTAGCCCCGTAATGAGCCCAGCCGTCAATCACTCCGACGCCCGAATCTCCAAATCTGACGAGACCATCTGTAGAAGAGAAATTGATAAAACAAGAAAATATTCTAAGTCTGGTCCAAGTAGGCGCCTTTGGTGAAGAAGGGCACCCAAGCTTTTGAGCTCTGAAATGATAGAATTTGGCAACACAGCCTCCAAGATCGTCTTGTCTGATTCAGTTGAGCTATCCAATGAAGCTGTCAGCTAGTCAGTCGGATCAGCGTAGCCTCAGAATCAAGAATTCATTAGAAGATCAAAAGGGAAATGAAAAACTTGAAAATCATGCAAAATGGCAAACTCTGGACAAAATTGACGCCCCTGGAGGAAATAGGCTCCCATGAATTTGAAGGTCAAAACGAAGTTTTTAGCCAGAGTGCCTCTAGGGTGATCTCCTCAGAATCAGTCAGGCTACGCGACGAATCATCCAGTTCGTTCATCGGATCAATCTGGAAGCCGGAGATCAGGGTGAAAGTAGGGGGTCAAAATTGAGCAAAGTTGAAAATTTCCAAAAAATGACTAACTCTGGAGCAAGTTGGCGCCCCTAGCCAAGAAGGGCGCCCAAGTTAAAGTAGGGGGTCAAAATTGAGCAAAGTTGAAAATTTCCAAAAAATGACTAACTTTGGAGCAAGTTGGCGCCCCTAGCCAAGAAGGGCGCCCAAGTTAACTTGCCTTAGCCACAATTTTCAAAGTTTCAAAATTGCAAGAGGAAGAGAATGTCCAAGTTCATCAAACCAGCTGATTTGAGGGTTTTTGAAGATTAAAGCAAAAGAAAACAAGCCTCTTTCAAACCCTAAGTCTATTTAACACCTCTCTTTCATGATATTTTCATCATTCTTGCAGGTGGCGTCCCAAGGAGAAAGTGGTGCGACAAATTTGAAGTGATTTTTGAAGATTCAAAAGCTCAGAGTTGCTGATTTTCAAAAATAATTTTCAGACCAGCAACATAAGACCTTGCTTTTTTGTCCTTTTTCATTTAGAACATCAATTTTTGAAGGAGAAGATCAAAGAATTCAATTTTCAGCCTTCTGGGTCTGCTCAACTCATTCTTCTGAAGATTTTTTTGGAGAAATTTATCAAGTTGCAGCAGCTGCTTTTTCCCTAAATGTCAGTGAAATCCTCAAGGTTTTCAATTTTTTATCATCTAGGTCCTCTGAAAACAGGTTTTTGAAGAAAACCAATATCACAACTTTTTTCAAGAAAATTTCAAATTCTAGGGTTGGCTGTTTTTTCAATCAGCCATCAGTGTTTTTCAAATCTGATGAACTAGGTCCATTTCTAATTGCATTCCGAACAAAACCCAGGTGCCAACTTTTTCAATGAAAAATTGAAGAAATTAGGGTTTGCTGTTTTTTTAGTCTAAATTCAAAATTTTCAAAAACAGACGATCCGGGTTGTCTTGCAACGAAATTATGAGCAAAACCCATATCTCAGAAAAAATTTCAAAAAATTGTCCGTTGGAGGAAGAAAAACAAGCATTCTAAAAATAGAAAGTTGCCCAAAACTTGTCTGAACCTACGCGAGTTTACAGTCATTTTTCATGGTTTTCATAATGGAGTACAGTCCCAATGTTTTCAAGACCGAATCAACTCTCTATCATGATTACATCAAAACAGTTGAGACGGACTTGCATCACATCAAGCCGGTGTTTGATCTACGTGCTTTGGAGAGCGCAGGCAACACTATAATCAAAAACTTGGGACACTCTGGACTGCTCGCAGCAGCGTCTATTCCTATATCAATTCCGAGTCTCGAGTTTGTAATTGCTTGCATCAAGCATTACAATCCGGCTACAAGGGAGATCCAGTCAGTTGATGGCAGATTGATCTATAGTTTGAAACTTGATATGATTGAGAAATGCTTTTCCATTCCTCCGTGGCCTGAAAGTGTCACTATGTCAAAATGCGGATGTGAGAAGATGTGGGAAATGCACAAGGACAAGTATAGCAAGAAGATTGCTCAAAAGTGGATGAAGGAGGAGCATAAGACTTTGCTTAAGAACGTCGGGCGAGGGGAGTTCAGAGATGAGATTGCTACCATAATCACCTTGCTCAACAGGGTCACTGGGCAAGAAGAAGCTACTAAGTTTCAACCCTGGATGTTCTACACCATACCCCACATCATGAAGAAGACTGAGTTCTAGGATTGGGCCACATTGATCAGTGATAGCTTCCATCAGCAGATAACATAATACTTCCAGATTCACGAGTTCCATATGGTTTCCTACCTAGTCTACCTGGTGGCCTTCCAAGGTCAATTCAGAGGGTTGAACACAAAAGGATCTCTGAACATACAGCATATCTACAACTATTACCCTCAATTGGAGTTCACCAAGTCATTGCATCATTATAAGTGGATGAATGAGGCTTTCTTGATTCACACGGTGCGAGACTTGGACAATGTATAGCACATTCGTATCTCATGCACTTCCAGGGCAGCATTAGCGGAGTGGGCAGATTGGTTTATACAATTTCCTACTTTCACCTATCTCAGAGTCTATGGCTTTTCAAGTGCTCCACTCATGTTACCAAGGTACCCGTCAGACGAGGTCGTCTTCATGGAGTTCTTAAGGCAGGCACGTGAGGTCCACACGGTTTTAAGGAACAGAAAGAAACCCGCCCTTGGCTTTCCATTGGGGTTGGGAATTTATACATGCAGAACAACAGCAGATGCTAAGGCCATGGGGGATGAGTTAGATAAACTTGGTCTCAAGCCTTATAGCAAGAGACGATCTTATGACCCTCATGGCGTTTACGCTGGCCGACTTGAGAAAAACTATGCTCACTTACCCGCTCTCAAAGACTATTGGGCCAATTGCATAGATGAGTTCGAAGTGCGGAGGCGTAGTTACAGCAGGCTCACCCTTCATCAGATGAAAGACTGCTTATCAAAAGACATTGAAGGGTTATCAGATGATGATGAGGATGTGTTTCTCCCGATGTATGCTTAGAAGCGAATTGAAGATCAGCCCCTTCCTCAAGTCAATTGGGCTAATAAAGATTCCCTCTCAGTTGAAGATAGGACAAGGCAAGTCCTCAAGCACAGCAAGGTTTTCCTAATCCTTCATATCAGGTGAATTTTGATGACCTTGACAACATCTATAAGGAACCTCCTAAGAAGAAAGGAAAGAAGCAAGTTCACTTTGAGAGGAATCCTGATGGCGAGGTGATCATGGAGACTGCCATACCTCCCATAGATAAGAACAAGGATGAGGTGAATAGGGATGACTTCGTGATGGTCAAGGCTAATTTTGGTAGAAATACTAGACATACGGATGTCAGTTTGTTCAGAGTTGTGTCTGAAAACCTTCAAGAAAGAGTGCTGAAGGATGGGGAAGACAAAGCAGCCCTCAAGGCTGAAATACAGCAACTCAGGCTTTATATTTCTAACCTTGTTCATGGCTCTTCGCAAGCTACTAAGTTGCTGCCCCAGGTTTTAGAGGCACCAACTGATCATCATCAGTTAAGACAACTGGTCATTTGTGGAAAGGAAACTCAAGAGTGGATCGAGAGTTTCATTATCAGAGGAAAGGAGATCTTAACACAGATGTTTCATTTGAGAGACAACGCTCATGAGTTGCGTCGAAGTATTCAAGGGTTTGAACACTCAATGGCAGAGGTGAAACCAAGGCATGAAATCATCATTGCTGATTTGGATACAGCCTATGGTTTAGTGGTCTCAAAAGAACACAAGAGGTAGATCCTTGCTTGGAGAGAGTGTCATGTCTTCAAGGTTAAAACCTACGAGAGGATATCTGAGGAGTTTATTGCCTACAGACAAAGGGTGATCGAGGCTCTTGTTTTCATCAATGAATTTGTCATAGAAATTCCTTCTCGTTACAGTCTCGAAGATGGTTTGTACGTCGGGTTAGATGAAGTGCGAACTGAATTTCAGAGTGTTGTTCGCCGCTGTGATAGCAACAATACAGTTGGTGGCAGAATGAATCACCTTGCCATGATGTTAGCAAGATTTGAAAAAACGGCCAATGAGGTCGAAGATTTCCTACGATCAATGGCAAATGGAGAAGATATCTTGGAAAAACGCAACTTTGCTATTGATGGAATAGATGCACCGGATCAGGACACAGTTTCCTGCTTTTTAGCGAATGTGATTGAGATTTGAAATGGCTTTCATGTAGAAGCTTTCTTTCTATTCTTGGAGCAATTCTTATCCATTCTTTGAAGAAGAGAAAGAAGATAAATTGTAATAGTTGGCAGTCACTGCTTTTTCTGCTTTCTTAGGTGTTAGTTTATCTTCTTCTAGATTTAGAAATAAAGCTTGCTTGTTGAGCAAGCCCTAGATTGTAAAAGCAAGGAGATTTTAGGGTTCCCTACTCCTCTGCTTGCCTATAAATAAGAGCCTTTGCTCATTAGTTTTCTTTAACCATGCTAGTGATAACAAAACGCTGAGCGTAAGTGCCTTCTATTGTTATTCAAGTGTTGTTCAATTGTTTTTATGATAGCGAATTGTTGAGTCTCGTTTAGCCAACAAGTAGTTATTGTAATTGTTGTTTCCTTTGTGAAAGAACAAGTTTGCAAGACTCTTTAGCTGCAAGTTCTTGTGCATGTGTTTAGTATAGTCTTTTGTTCCAGAAGTTTGTGAAATAAAGTCCTGAGCCTCTTTTGTGTCGATATAATGTCTCAAGTTTTCGTCTATCGTGTTATGCTTATATGATCTTAAATTTCAGCTTGCATTGAAAGTTAGTAGATGTATGTTGAGACGAGAGTTTATCTGAGTACGTTTATTGTGTTATGTTTTTGTGATCTTAATTGCAGCCTACATTGAAAGTAAGTAGATGTATGTTGGGAAAGAGTTTATTGTAGCACTTTGTCGAAGAATCAAACCTTGCTCATTTCTAATTCTGTTGCTCTACATATTACTTGAGAAATTAGAAATGTCTTTAATTTAGGTTAGTCGTAGTTGGAATTCCAGAAAATCTCAGCTGCGGCGTCTTGTGTTTTATAAACGTTGTGCTCTAGTTGAACCAAAGATAGGCAAATTAGTTTTAATTTACTACAAAAATAGGGTGTGGAAATTAATAGATTGGTTTGAAGCATTTGATATCAAGTACATTCCACGTCTAGAAAATAGCAGAGCAAATGCCCTCACGGTGTCGGCTTCACTTTTCATGCCACATTCTGACTTCCGTCAGAATGCGTTTGCCATTGAGTTAATGTACAAGCCAACTGTACCTAACAATTGTGATAATTGGAAAGTCTTTGACGATGATGACCACATTAAGGAATTTCTTGTTATGGGAGATAATTTCAAAGAATTGTTCTTTGAGGGCAGTTCATTTACTCATAGAGAAGCAGTAACAGAAGCTCCTGAGGTGCCAAAGGTTGCCAAAGACAAGGAAGGTCCAAAAGAGCCAGATACAAGCATTATCCAGTTGAAAGGAAATAAAATTCCCAAGGGTTTGGATTCCTTAGAGAGTATTTTTGACAGGCACGACAGATACATTCAAGATCAGAGGAACTCAAGTGATCGAACCTCTGTGGAATATTAACAAGTAAATATTGGTATAGTTGACAAGCCTCAGCTAGTTAATCTGGGTACATGTTGCACTATTGAGGAAAGTGGGAGGTTCATCTCTTTGTTCAAGCAATATCGAGATGTCTTCACCTGGTCATATGAAGATTTGAAGGTTTTTACACCAAGAGAATTGTCTCACACAATTCCTCTTAAACCTGAAGCGAAGCCCTTCAGGCAAAAGCAAAGACACTACAATCCGCGAATTCAAGATACCATTTACACTGAGATCCAGAAGATGGTGGATGCGAAGATCATCTTTCCAATTCATCATTCCGCCCGGGTGTCGAATATAGTTCCTGTGTGAAAGAAGAATGGACAAATCAGAATTTGTGTCGATTACAGGAACTTGAATCAATCATCGTTGAAGGATAATTATCCTTTGTCGATAATGGAGCATACCTTGCAGACGGTTACTTGTTCAGAGATGCTATCCTTATTGGATGGTTTTTCTTGTTATAATCAAATTGCAGTAGCTAAAGAAGACCAGTTCAAGACAGCATTCACAACCCCATGGGGTACATTTGCATATGAAAGAATGCCCTTCGGCCTCATCAACGCCGGTGCTACTTTTCAGAGAGCCATGGATTTGGCATTTGGAGACTTGAGGAATAAAGTAATTGTTGTCTATTTAGACGACCTCACTGTTTTCTCGAAGACACGAGGAGATTATTTATCACATCTAGGGAAGGAAGGTCTTCGAGAGATGCAGATACGGCCAAATATCGCTGAATCCGAAAAAGTCTATCTTTGTGGTGATGGAAGGTAAGTTGCTTGGCCACATCGTCTCCAAGGAGGGAACTCGAATTGACCCAAGTCGGGTTGAAGCTATCAGAAGTTTGTCTCTTCCAACAAGCAGAACAGGGTTACATTCCTTCATTGGTAAAGTGAATTTCATACGAGGATTTGTATCGGATTTTTCTGAGTTGACGAAAGATATATCTGTTATGATGAAGAAGAAGACTATTTTCAAGTGGACGGAAGAAGGGAAGACGACATTTGCAGCAATAAAAGAAGCCATCAGCCGAGCTTCGGTGCTAGTCTGTCTTGATTTTGAAAAGGAGTTTATCCTTTATTGTTATGCATCAGAGCTTACTCTGTCTACCATTCTGACACAGAAGTTGAATGACGAAATAGAGTCACCAATAGCTTTCATGAGCTGCAGTTTTAAAGATAGTGAGTCAAGATACTCTCAGATTGTAAAGAATGCGTATGCAGTGGTTGTAGCTATAAAGAATTTCAGATTTTATATCTTGAATTCTTACACCATTGTATATGTCATAGATCCAGCAGTGAAAAGCGTGCTAACTTAGCAGGAGATGGGCTCAAAGAGAGGAAACTGGGTTGCGAAGGTGCAAGAGTACGACTTGGAGATCCTGCCGACCAAACACATCCGCAGGAGAGGTCTTTGTTAGTTGATAGTAGAGGATGGTGATAAGAAGCTTCAAGCCAAAGGTATACGTGAGATTGAACCTGAAGTTAAAGAGGATCTTCCCATGGTCCTACTGATCGAATCCTCGGGAGAATGGTTTATTGAGATATGGTATTATTTGACATATGGTGATTTGCCCAAGTCACTTGAACAAGCAACAAAAAAGAATGCTAAAGCAAGAAATTTAGAAGAAGAAAGACGTTTTTTGATGTTTTCTTCTGCCCAAGTCATTAGATGATTTGTTTTGTCAAAAGTTGCCAATTCTTCAGACATGCGAATGAATTTAAGACGAGAAAATGCAAGAAATTTAGAAGAAGAAAGATGTTTTTTGATGTTTTGTTCTGCCAAAAATGCCACTTGATCTTGAAATTCGTTGATAAATTTGGACTTGTACCTGCAAAAGAATAATTCTGATGTCTTCGCCAATGATCGCTGATGAAAATTCGCCCAACTTTGAAGGAAATTTGCCTTTGCTCAAGCTGGATATATGAGAAATGATGGACGCCATGAATAAATAGAGAAAATTGTTGCATAATGGAGCCACTCTCAGGTTTAAAGCCTGACTAACAAAGGAAAGGCTCTGATTGGACCCCCTCCAGTTGAACTGCGACTGACTTGAAGTCTGTATTACAAAATAATAATAAAATATTCAATTCTCCTCACATGCAATTTTTTAATTAAATATTACAAAAGGGGGCCAATAATAAATTATTGAAGAAAATCGCCCAGTTTGAAGCTTGCATGCAAAAAGTCGAATTTAATATTATTTTTGGTAAATTAGCAACAATCTCAGTATCTGGATTCAAAAAAGTCAAAAATTAACTCTCCAAGCGTGCATTTGCACAAGTTATGAGATTTTTCGCTAACTTCCTACTTTATAGCTCCTTGAATTGAGATATCCCCCGCGAAGCCTGCAAAGCAAGGATGAAAACTCTGTGACTGTATGAGGCTGTGACTGAATAGAGATATCCACCGCGAAGCCTGCAAAGCAAGGATGAAAACTCTGCAGGGAGCTACAACTGCTAAAATCAACGTTTGACACCTCAAAAAATTAGGCGCCTTTGATTAAATTGATGCAAAATCTCAGACTTAGCCATTTCTCGGTTTTGCCAGCTGACGCTTCAAACTGCCGCTAATGATGAACGATGAACCCTGCTGACTTGATGATGGCTCAAACATTAAGGACTCCAAAAACAAGGGCGCCCCTTGGCTGTGAAGGCTCAAACACCATTTTATCAAAGGTGTAACTTTCAACCGGATACCCTATTTTGGCGCTGGATATCGTGAGCTAGAGTGCTTTGATTTGCACACCATCTGTCTCATCGCGTAGCTAGAACAACTTCCAAGAGATGTCTCTGGAGGCGACAAAGCAAGAAAACTGCTTCTAAGACCTCAAAGAGAAGGGTGCCTTTCGCAAGGTTAAATGTACTCTCTATACTTAGTCGATTTTCGGCTGTCTTCACTTTTCAACGTTCGCCAAATCTCGGAGACTAATGGTCGGGCTCGTTGGATAGCTGGAGTAATTCCGCACAAGTCTCGTGAAGACTGTGACTGCTAAAAACCCCATCTGGCAAGCCTAAAGGTTGGGTGCCCTTGGCCTACAGAGGTACAGGTGTGTATCACTACATTTCTCCATCCACTGATTTACGTGCCTGGTAGAATCTCTGCTACGATCACTCAGTATGTCGGATTGACTTGCGAACTTGTGCATTACGAAGCCAGACTAGAGTAAAAAAGATCTCTGGAAGATAGTATTTGCAAATTCAATCATTTGAGGAGCCAAATTGAAGGGTGCCCCTGAGGTACAGGGGTGCAGAAAGCTGTGAACTGACAATTCTCTGTGACATGCAACCTCTCGTACCTTGAGCTTTTGACGTTGATTCCCGGAGTTCTACAACTCGGATGACTTCGCAAGATAGCTCGTTGAAAAGTTGGCCTAATTCTAAAGAGACTGAATGTATTTACAAGCAAAAACAACAAGATCTGGGCCTTCAAAAAGAAGGGCGCCCCTAGGCTACAAGGCACATATTTGCTTTCTGCTAAAAATCTTCATGTATGATACCTTCCATAAACACCTTTATTTCTACTTAATTGACCATACAGGGGTATAATCTTGTCGTGATCTGCTTCTCCATCATGATATATCTCGCTCTAAGTCCTAGGTTCAGGTTCTGACCTCCAGGTACTAACCAATTGCTGCTAACGACTGACATGACACTGACCAAAGTCCATACTTGACTTGCCCAAAAACTGTATTTTGACATCATTTTAGCAAGGTTTAGACTCTTTTAAGCAAATGTCTTGATGAAGCAAAAAAATCGGTTTGGGTACAACACAGATCTAAAAGGAATACAGATGGAAATGAATATGAAAGAAAGAATGTCCACAACATATGAAAGAGAGAAAGTTTCGTAAAATATATTTCATGTGGCTCCATACGGGATGCATTTCATGCAACAACTTAAGGATGTCATAGAAGAACAAGAAAGGAACATTATGTTGCAAGATAACCCGAGAACTATATCATCTGAAGTTAAAATATTAATCAGTAAATCATCAGATTTTAAAGGAAGAGCGATTAATATTACTAAGGCAGTGAATTAACTAATAAGGGGCAGCAATTTATAATAAACAAAAGCAACGATTATATTGATATGAAGACAACAATCATATGAATGGAGCAACAACAATTTAAAGGTTTGAATTAGTTTACAACAGGCAGCATTAATGTTTATGAAAAAAAACAGCGACTAGAGTGAAGCAAGGATTAATTAATATAAAACAGCAGCTCATAGTGAATAAGACAACTTAATCAGGCAAAAATAAAAGGCAATTGGGAATCAAGTCTAAAAGCATCAATGCAGAAAGGCTATTAATAAGAATTATAAAGGTAGCAATAGATATGATTAGGGCAGCGATCCCTTAAATAAATGAAAAGCAGCGATTAGTTCTTTTTTTTAAGGCAGAAATTAGTTTAACCAAAGGTGATGTCTTTTTAATAGACATCTGTCTTGGTAAAGAGGTATATTGGAATAGCATATGAAGGAGATGAGTGAGAAGTGTGAAAAGTAAGAGAGTTTCATAGAATATCCTTCCAAACAGTGAGTAGATTTATGGAATTTTATGGGCAGATTTATGAAGACTCTATGGGTATATTTGTGAAGACTTCATCATGCAGATTTGATAAGGGATATAGGCAGTTTGAATCAAGGAGATATACATATTTGATGAAGGCTATATGCAAACTTGACAAAGAACATGCAGATTTAAAAGAAGCATCTGGAGATCTAAAGGAATATAAATGGAAGTGAATATGAAAGAAAGAAAGTCCACAACATATGAAAGAAAGAAAGTTTTGGAAAATATATTTCATGTGTCTCCATACAAGATGCACTTCATGCAACAACTCAAGGATGCCATAGAAGAACAAGAATGGAACATTATGTTGCAAGATAACCCAAGAACTATATCATCTGAAGTTAAAATAATAATCAATAAATCATCAGCTTTTGAAGGAAAAGCGATTAATATTACTAAGGCAGTGAATTAATTAATAAGGGGCAGCAATTTATAATAAACAAAAGCAGCGATTATATTGATATGAAGACAACAATCATATGAATGAAGCAATAACAATTTAAAGGTTTGAATTAGTTTACAAAAGGCAGGATTAATATTTATGAAACAAAAAACAGTGATTAAAGTAAAGCAAGGAGTAATTAATATAAAACAGCGACTCATAGTGAATAAGACAAAACTTAAGAAGAGAAAAATAAAAGGGAATTGGGAATCAAGTCTAGAAGCATCAATGGATAAATTCTATTAATAAGAATTATAAAGGCAGCAATAGACATGATTAGGGCAGCGATCCCTTAAATAAATGAAAGGCAGAAATTAGTTTTTTTTTTAAAGGCAGAAATTAGTTTAACCAAAGGTGATGTAAAAAGACACCTCTCTTCAAAGAGATGCCTCTCTTCATGAAGGCATAAAGATGTAAAAAATGATTGAAGTATTGTAGAAAAGATGAAAAAGGAAGAATGAAATAAAAGGTATATTGGAATAGCATAAAAAGGAGATGAGTGAGAAGTGTGAAAAGTAGGAGAGTTTAATAGAAGGCAATTGGGAATCAAGTCTAAAAGCGTTCTATCGGGAATATTTGTGAGGACTTCATGATGCAGATTTGATAAGGGATATAGGCGGTTTGAATAAAGGAGATATACATATTTAATGAAGGTTATATGCAAACTTGACAAAGAACATGCAGATTTAAAAGAAGTATATGCGGATCTAAAATGAATACATATGGAAGTGATTGTATCAATTTCGTGAAGGGCATTACAAGAAGATCATTAATAAAAGCAGCTTTGTATGAAGAATTGAAACAAAAGATATATGAAGATATATTTGGAGATCATTCAAGGAAGATAAATTGAAGAGGAAGAGTGGTATTGAACAAAAGATCTAATTGATCATCATCTATTGAAGAAGCAACATTCAAGATGGAACTTTTTTTTGGAAGTTGGTCCTTCCTAAAGGAGAGATTGCTGCCTCTAGTAGGTTAGTGCGCCTACAAATTGAGGGGATTGTTGTCTCCTATAGGTTGGTGCCTACAAAGTTGTTAGAATATTTTTTATATAAGCAAAATATTGTGTCGTGGTTTTCTCTCATAAAGATTTCCACGTTAATCATGTGTTCTACTTGTGTTGCATAATTGTTGAGTCTTATGGTATTGATATTGTGCAATTGATATGCTTATGGTATTAAGATTGAAAAAGTAAAGAATTGTTGTTATACTATAAAGGATGGATATAGTCATTAAGACATGTGGAGCATGGCTAGAGAAGGGGCATTTATTAGGTTTCCTTACAAAAAGGTGCATAAGTGATAAGGAGGACACATAAGGGAGAGAATGTGAAGTTCCATTGACAAAATACACAAACAAGGTGCATAAGACGTGTAGGTGTACGCTCAAGTGATTTAAGTGGAAAAAGTGCATAAGTTGTCCAATGTTATGACAAATCAGAATTATAAGTCACTAAAGTGATTCAAGGGGGCTGTTTTTCACTAAGGGAGAAAAGTGAACATCAAATTAAAACAATAAATGTACCATGACCCCCAAAAGCACTCAAGAGAGATAAAATCACTTAAATAACTGATCAAAACATAAGAAAAAGCCGCATGAAGACCCTAGTAGTACACTTGACTTGAATGTCAACTTAAAAACACAAAAAATTGCCCCAAGTGAAAAAGTATGTGATGCACAAGTTTCAAATTAAAAACATGAAAAAAGTTGCTCGTAAGTGCAAAAGCACATGCTTGGGGCGAGTTTGAATAAGTTTTTAGAATGAAAGGTGCAAGAAGGTGACCAAGGCTCAAAAAGCGTACCTCGTGAGGAGTAAGTCACTTTAAAAATACAAAAATTTGGACCAAGTGTCTCAAAAGTGTGACTTATAAAAGAGGAGTCTAAGTGAAAGGAAAGACGCAAGAAAATTTTCTCTTAAACGCAAAAGCACATCCTTTACATGGAGAAGTTTAAGTTTCATCTTCAAAACACAAGACACAATGGAGCAGGTTTCCCAAGATCTTGTTGATCATTAGTAGTGAATTCTTGTGATGACCCGCTCGAGTGCCAAAGAAATCGCATACAGGAGACACATCGTCCCAAGACATTAATTGACGTGAAATAAATCATCGTGGGTTAGAGAAAAGACAAATCAATCGATCAAGCATTGACGTGAAGATCATTAATAAAGATATCACTGCTTAAAGGAATCACAAATCAATTTGATCAAGGTGCAAATAATTAAGTCAATGATTAGTTAAGGAAGCATAATCAATTCAATCAAGGCATCAAATACTTAGTTAATGATTAATTAAGTAAAGAGACATGATTGAGAGGCACAACTTCTCATATTGTGGCCACCCAAATGCTATATGAGAGGGATTGGAGTTCATTCAAGAGGAGCATCGAACATTGTGGATTTATATATTTAAAACTTCAGATCAATTGCTCTAAAAGAGCCTATGACTAACCAAAGGAATGGATGCATGATTAATTTGTAAATTTCAGACGCAACAGCCAAGAAAATCGCATGAATATAGAGACCAAGTCAGGAACAATGATCAGATTAATGACATAATTCTCTTGTATATGCCAACGCATGATTTTAAATTGTTAAATCAGAAACAACACATACTTTGTTGACAAAATTCCATTATTAAACGAAGAATTGAATTAGACTTCTTAATCCATAATTTATATCAAAAATACTTTCTCCTATCTATGTTTAAGTGTACATTGATCAGGACTAGTGCGAAACAGTAAGTTAGAGTTACTCTTTAAGATCGTAGAGGTCTATAACCATTTTTACCCTCTCTTACAAGCATTAGTCCTTTAGCATATTTTGATATCGTATGATTGAAGGCAAAATCCTAGGTAAGCTCTACAAGGGACATTATAATTGGTATGAAAGTTGGTAAAACCTGCTAGCTTGTGAACGTTTATTCGTGAGAGGGAGAGAAGATATTATAACAGGGAGGTAAGAAGACGGTGGGAACTTGCCCAAGCTTCGGAAGGAAGAACAACCTCCGATATCGTGGGTACCCACCAAGGATCGTCATGAAATAACACGCCTAACAGTCCTGAATCTTTGAATAGTGAAAAGAGAAGCAGAAACATGGGAGATAGAGGAAATATCACCAACCGTATGGATCAATTCATAACAGAACAAAGAACTACTCAACAGCGAATGGCACAATTATTGGACACATTGACTCAAGACATGATAAATACAAATAACAATAACAACCATTTCTAGACCAATGATATCTACTTTGCCACCTAGAGTGGAACATGAAGGCGGCAATGAACCAACATTGGTAAAGTTATTGTTGATGTTATTGCAGCTTCGGGCTTCATACTTATTTATTTGTGATTATTTAATGGCAACATATCTCTAAGATGGCCGACCTCCTTTGTAATTATTATTTATTATTTGTAATTATTTTTATGGTGGCCGACCTTGTCCTTGAAAAGGTGCGACCCCTCTAAGCAACATGTATATATAGAAGGTCACTTTTTCTCATTTGTGTATCATGCAAGTTCTATCTCCTTCTCAAGTGCAAATTATATCAAGTGCAGATTATGATATCTAGTGTGAATTATTCCAAGGCAGATTGTGAGTCTATTCAAGTGCAGATTGAAGGGCAGACTATTAGTTTGTGTTACATCATTGCTGGTGCTGATTATTGGCCTTGTGTGTGGCCTCATTGTAAAGAGACTTGTTGCCATTGCTCATATATATAAGAGACATATTTGTTGTTGGGTTTTTCTCCCTCAAGAGGAGGGTTTTCCCAGGGTATCTGCTGTGTTATTGTGTTTGATTTTAAATTAATTTTCTGTGCATTAAATCTGACCATAAAACTAACAGTTATAAGATCAGTTCTGCCAAGATTCGATAGATGGAGGACTCCAAACAGATATGTCTCTAAAAGATTACATGGACCTAAGAATGAAGCATTTTCCCAATAAGGGTAATAGAAACCATTATAATGATCTAGGGAGGAAAATTGGTAAGCTTAGCTTGGCATACTTTAATGTTTTAGGAAAGACCACGACATGATTGCAGGTTCAAATGTTTGATACATACATCCAACTCAACCCCATTGCAGAGAACAAAGCAATCAAATATATTGCACTACCTCTAGATGGGATAGTTCATGAATGGTGGTACCCTGACATGATCACCATGGGCCATGAACAAATTACTTCATATGTTGAACTCACGGAGAAGCTAATAGAGAGATTTGACAAGAAGGATCCCAAGCTCCACATTAAAGAATTGGCACAATTAAAACAATATGGAACCATTGATGAATATATTGCAGACTTCCAAAGACTTTCTGTGTCGGTCACCAATCTTTCCGAATGAAGGTTGGTTCTATTTATGGATGGCCTAATGGATCCTGTAAGGGGTTGGGTCAAAGCCCTCAACCCTAGTACACTTCAGGAAGCAGTTAAGAAGGCTAGGGATAAGGACTCAAGTGCGACAAAGAACAAAATGCCATCGAGGATCATCATTCCAAAAGGACAAAGAAAATCCGGCTTACTCAAAGGAATGGCCAGAGAAGAACAAAATGGATGGAGAAACTAGACAAGGGTTAAGGAGGAAGAAACTTTGTTTTACTTGCGAAGAACCATGGGCACAGGACACAAATGCCTTGGTAAGGGGAAGGTTCATTATATCGAAGTTGTGCCCGATAGTGATGAAGAAGACAAATTTGATATAAGCAACGTGCAAGATGAAATGGAGGAGGAACCACCAAGGCTAAAGGAGTCCCCACCTAAAGAACAAAAGGGTGGTGTAATTGCCACTTGATCGGTACTCCAATATTTAACTCATTTAAAGTTCATGGTGTATTGCAAGGACAAAGAATAACGGTGCTAATTGATAGCGGAGCTAGTCATAACTTTAATGATTCAACCTTGGTTGCCAAGAAGGGACTTCAAATAGTTGAACATGAAGGGTTTAATGTAATGGTGGCGGATGGTTACCAAATATCTTGTTCGACAAAGGTCCCAAAATTGAAATTTAGATTTGGTGACTTTACAATCACCGATGATTTTTATGTTGTGGAGTTGGGTGATACCAATGCAATACTTGGTATCGAATGGATGATGTGCATTGGTATGTAACTCACAAAACTTTCAAACAATGGAGTTCAAGTTCAAAGTGAATGGTAGGAAAGTGGTATTTAAGTGACTATCTGATGGAGCGCCTCAATTGGTATCAGCCAAGAGGATGGAGAGCATATTTAGGCCAATTACTGTGTTATTTCCTTCAGCTAAAATTTGTGTTTATGCTTGTGTGATCGATGTATGTTTGTGTATGGGATAATAGTAATTTCTATTTGATCATGTTATTGTGTCTTTAAGGTTTATTTATCAAAGGGTCCATGAAACAAGTTTTAAATCCTTAAAAATCTTTGAATTTCTTGGGTTTTTCTATTTGCTGAGTCTTTGCCGAGTCTGGGCTTCGAGTCTGAGTTTTAGTGAAAAATTGGCTTGTTGAGTCCGAGGCGAGTACGAGTCTTGTAACACTAATTCTTATGTAATGGCAGAATGCAACAACAATAGTATATATTGGAATGCTCGAAAATAAACTTTGACATAGCCAAGACTCAAGAGTAACATTATAATAATTGAAATAAAGCCCAATTTATTTCACATAGCCAAGACTCAAGAGTAACAATATATTGGAATGCTCGAAAATAGACTTTGACATAGCCAAGAGTCAAGAGTAACATTATACTCGGCGAGTACTCACCAAGTTTTATTTCTTATAAGTTACTTGCCAATTAACTCGAGTAAAACTCGCCAAGTTTATTGCAAGTTACTTGCCGGTTAACCCATGAGAAAAACTCACAAAGTTTCTGGCGAGTGACTCACCGCTTAACTCGCAAGTAAAATTTGTCGTGTTTTTGGCGAGTAATCATCAATTTTTTGGTGGGTACTCGCCAAAAACTCAGTACGAGTTAAAAACTTGCCTAAAAACACACCTGGAGCACAACCATCATTGGAAAGTATAGGGTGGAACATGGAGGTGCATTGACAATCAGATAAGGTATGTGTAGATTTTTGGTACTTCAACAACCTTCCTTTCAATGTGGCAAGCAATCCTTATTGGTAGAATTTCGTAACTGCATTGATAATTGCAAGAAAAGGCTACAAGGCACCTTCTTGGAAAGACTTCAATGAGAAGTTGGTAAATAAAAATTTATGCTGATTTATAGTGTTGTACCAAAAATAAATTTTTGGTACACTAAGACATTTTTCTTATAATGATCTAAATCATGTAAAATTGTTGTCAAAAGTATGTTTTAGGTGAAACAAAAGATAGGCTTTTTGTGGGTTTGTATCAAGGAAGATGCTTGCAAATTTCTAAAAATTTGAAAATTAGGATTTCAAACGCTTGTTTTTAGTAAAACCCCTAAAAAGAGGATCTTTCTAGAATTAGTTGAAAATGGTTTTTATAGGATAAATTGGCTTCATGGTCACACTAGTGAACTCAAAATCACCTAAAGGTTTTTTTTACTCTGGTGGGTCTATTTTGATTTTTTAGGTGAAAAGCTAGGACCTCCGCAGCCATTAATGGCAAATGGCCAGTACCAGGTTTTGAAATCTAAGCCTCGAAAGCTTCAATGAAGAATCCATGCCGAAAAATATTCGAAAAGATGCTTCATGACGGAGGGGATTTTCAAAGGTCGAAAATGTTGAAAATTTTCCAAGGCTAGAAGATGCACACCTTGCTAGTAGAAAGTTGCTACGATAAACGCGTCTGCGTCGTCGACAACGGTAAATGCGTCTGCGTCGTCGACAACGGTGATCAAGTCAGTCGAGCTACAACGGTAAATGCGCAAAGCCCGAAGAGGTGAAGATCTTAAAGGAAATGATGAAGTTGCAGTCAAAAGAGCCTTTGCTGAGCAAGGGCGCCCATGAGTTCAAGAGGTCAAAGGCAGTCATCAGGTTTTGCCGAGACAGTCATCTTCTTAGTAATTCTGCCAGCTTTACGATGGGTTGTCAAGGAAATTCAACAGAATGATCAAACATCGTAGGAGGAATGCGGAGGCAAAATGTGCTAAAAGCAAAAGTCATCAAAAACGACAACCTAACAAGGGAAAAAGCGTTGTTGTAGCCTAAGGGCGCCCAAGAAGCAAAGCTACCAGATGCTAATCTTTGGATTGGCAACCCCCAGGTGATGTCGTTGAATTCAGCGCTGCTATGTGACAGATCCAGCAACTAACTCATGGAACATATTAAACAACAATAACGGGTGATGATTCGAGCACGTAAGACAGGGGGTAAACAGATGGACATCAAGGCAAAAGAGCCCTGCTGACCAGGGACACCCATCATTCTAGGCAACCAAATGAAGTCTTCAGCAACTGCTTTCTTCAAGGCATCTGCTCAGCATACTTTGAACTTCGTGACCAATGCAGTTGCACGCTGACAGGACATATCATGCATTCACAAACGAAGATCAAGTAGAAGCACCAGATGCAAAGGCGAGATGAAAGACATAAAAAATTGGCTCAGTGTTAAGGAAATTGCACCTTGCTATAAATAAGCGCCCAACCTTTCAGGTAGTCAGATGCAGTCTTCATGCTCGGTGGCCTCCAGGAAGTCCTTCTCCGTCTTGATCAATCTCAGCGATGACACAGTTAGCAAGTAATCACAATTTCCCCTCCTATACTGGACATCTTCATCCTAGGAGTTTCATAGGCTTAACTAAGTTATTCTAATAACTTAAGCTGTGGGTTATTAGTTGACCACTGTCTTCATTTCGTTCCTAGTATTTAGTATCTACTTCAAACATATTCTTCCTATATGGAGATCATACAAGTAATGCATTGCACATGATAAGCAACCTTTAACCTTTATCTATTTTACTTGCTAAGTACAAATAGGTAAAACAATTCATAAACAACTCATTCTTTCTTTCACATAGAAATAGGTAAAAATTTTGTTTTGGGTACGACAAGTCCTTTAGCATATTTTGATATCATAAGAATGAAGGGAACATCCAAAGTAAGCTCTAGAAGGGACATTACAATTCTTCAAGTTTCATTGTAGTTTTCCAAGAATGAACACTTGTTTTCATCCTTTGAATGCTTGTAGCAAGGTTTTGTAACACAAAGTTCATAGATTTGGGTAATGAGGATTTGAAAAGCGAACACAAGCAAGTTTTCATTTCCTTCAATCTTCATTCAAGGAATTTCAAGATCATGATGCAACTATTGTGCGAAGGATAGATTGTTCATGGTCATACATAACAAGGCTTAAGGTTTTGAAACACCAAGGTTTGCAAGTTTGTTGAGAGAACAAAAGATTGTAGGGTTTTCAGATTCAAGTCACCTAGATTGTTTAGTGTGTGACTTTCAAATTTCTTCTAACTATCCACCTTTGTAAGAACGAGGAAGTTGTATTAAAATTACTAAGAGGAGCCAACTACCAAATATGCTATTTTTTGCGAGTGGTAGTTTTAGCCACAACTATTTTTGGGCAATTATTATTTTTAGATGATCTTCTAGAAAGTCGAATTAGAGGCATTTTATTTCAAGTTTTCTTATTTTATATGATGTATTTGGGAACATCTTTGTATTTGAAGCTTGCTTCCATTGCAAGCAAACTATTCTTAGATTAGGAACTATAGTTGCTTTTTTTATCATGCAAAACCATTGTAAACACTTATAAATAAGTGCTTTATGCACGTAGATTGAGAATGGTGATTTTACCCCTACTTGCTCTAGAGATTATTGCTAAGTTACTAGGTTCCTCAAAAATGGGCATGAAAATTGCAAAATTTTGTTTCAAATTCTAGTTTTGGCTCATGTTTGGCCTCAGTTCACCTTGGGTTCTATTGAGCACCTGGGTCCTTTTAGAACCCTAGGCAAACCTAGTTTGAACCCAGGCAGACCTAGATAAAATACATAATTTTGGATTTTTTTGAGAGTTTGTAAAACATAAAAACAATTAACCAACCCTAATTTTGCCCTAAAGTGCTCAGATTCACTCATTTTGCCTAAAGTCCTTCAAATTACACTCATTTCACAACTAGAGGAGACCAGAACACTAATTTTCCTCCAAGCTGCAATTTTCGATTCATTATGACCCCTGAGTACTGCTATTTTTAGTTTTATATATTTTTAATTATTACCCATACCCATGGGGAAAAAATCTGTTGTATGATGTACCCAAACTTTGAACCTGTACCCAAACCCAAATCCGAAACAACAACTTGAGAGTACTGTCCAAGCTTCTATTTTGTCTTATGTGTTGATTTGGTATATTGAATAAAAATTAGTTATTTTTGCACGGTTTTTATTGTTGTTTTCATTAACATTGATGTTATAGCTTTGTATGCAATTTACATTATTCAATTTATCAAGTCTTGTCAATTATTTTCAATTCAATTAAACTCTTATGTTGTACTTATTCTTTTTGGTATCTTCTTTTAGCCAAAAAGAGGAAGTGCATGTTTGCCGTCATAGATTAGGTCACTCACGTCTGTCGAAAAGATATAAAAAAGTGCTGATTAGCATCGTGCCCATACCCAAGAATGACACAACAATTTCTTTAGTTTGTTTGCAATGCATGCTCAAAACCTGCAGATTTAACTTGTACATATTGTTGAAAGCTAAAGCGCATGCCCATAAATTAGATTTGGTTTGGTTTTTAGTTACAAGGGGGCTTCCCCTTCTAATTCGAACAAAGGTTTTACCTTACAAGCTTGTATTAAGAAGACAAAGAAGAGTTGTAAATCAGGACAGGTCTGAAAATGAACCTGTGAACAAAATTTGTTGTTCCATCCACGGGATCAATTATCCAGGTTGGTTCATCTGTCAATTCAGATGTACCATAAACTGCGGAAGTTTCCTCACCTATGAACTGCACAACTTGAGCACATCTGTTAGCCACTTTACGAAATAAACAAAAAGAAAGCAAAAATATCACAGAACTAATAATCCACCTTATGATCTGGGTATTTTTCCTTCAGAAACTTGAAAACAAGCTCCTCACATGCCTTGTCAGTTTCTGTTACCAAATCTACCTGCTTTAGAGAAGCAGCAAATCAATTGCCAAAATAATTACACATTAAATCCCAAACCATAAATCTAAAATGCCTTACTGTGGTGGTTTCATCTGTGAAAAGAATTTTTTAATCCAAATAAGTGTAGGTGTGAAATTAGGATGGAAAATAAATTATAACCCTCTATATCACAGTTCATCAGAACTAAACTAATTTGGAATCCAAATACATTTAGATGTGCAAGTTATAATGGAAAATAACCCTATACGTTGCAGTTCATCAGAAATAAACTAACCGATTGAAAACATAGAGAAACGCAAAAACATGTATACTACTTATCTAATGGAATGCAGAACGCAAGGGATCAATATAAATGAGATTGGATCGTACTCTAAAATGTCTGAATGAGAGGTAAACATCAATATCACCATAAAACTTGATTGTTGACTGTTGCCATAACAGGGAAACTTGTGCCATGTATTTACAAATTTCTAAGTTAAAATAAATAAATAAATAAATTGATGCTTCTTGGCACCGTAAAATGCTACTCACGGAGTAGCTAGCAGGTTGTGAATAGATCTGAAACATGGTATCGTCTATCCATCCACAAGAGTAATGGATAGGAAGAACTAAGAAGCAATACATTGCCAAGTATGTTTGCTAGAATTTAAATTCTAATGTGGAGTGTGGAAGATCCCCTTTGCAAAAGGGCATGAAAACTTCATCTTCCAAAAGCGGAGAATTCTAATGATGTTGGAGAAGACACTACGAATGGTTCCATATGTTATGTTGAAACATAAAAGCTGTTATCCTTTGAGGAAAAGTCTCCATGATAACCAATGCCTTATTGAAACAGCGAAAAAACATGTAGAATGGGATGAGCGATCCCTTGTTTATATTTTCTATGCCACGAGCTCCATACCCATTTGCATGAGCACCTATCACATACAGAATCATGAGAAATGGTAGAATGATAAGACAAAGTTATATCACTCACCTAAAGTTCATCAAAGTAAAGTTAATAAGCACATGAGTCAGCTATTGTAGATGGTAATTTCAACTCTATAATGTCCCCATTTTATGCAATATTGTTCCATGATCTCTTGGCCAATTTCCGAGTTTTCCCATAAGCTTCTAGTTGTGTTGGGGAGAACTACAAACTTCGTGTAGGATGCAGGTTCAGTATTTCTGGGTTTCTATTTGTGGCATCGAGCTCAGTTGGTGTTATTGATCACTATGACACTTTCAAAAAGTGTTTTCAGACTCCTAGGGTACTCTCCAAACTTCTTGGAGAGCACATCTATTTTTAGTAAGTCAGCCGATTGGCTGCAAACATCGTCCTACACCTTCAGTATCATCCCAATATGATCATAGTTTGATTCCAATTTAGTTTTAGTGATTCCCGCAACTTGGGTGAGTTATTGGATAAATCATTAATATTTCACTAATGTGGTCTAATGTTGAGAATAAAAGGACTAATTAGTGTAATTGCTTGATGGAAAGGTAGTTGAGTGTTGGATGCCTATTTAGGAGGGCTTTGCACATGAAATGTTATTATTATTTCAAGGTGGTCATTTTTGAGGGAAAAGGAATGAATATAATTTTATATAGCAAATTCCCTCCAAAAAGCTATCAAAGGAGGCGTTGTGACTCATTTGTTGATATGCTTATGTTATTTTTCTATGGTGGAGATTTGAGCTTTGTGTTTGAGCAAGCCTAGGACGAAAATCCTAAGGGCATCGATTTCAGTACTGAGATATCTACCCCAACTGATTTGCCAGTGAGATCATACAGGTTTGATACGGGCAAATAATGATTGCAATTCATGACTTGAGAAGTCTTGCAGGCAAGACAAATCATTCAATATATTTGCAGGTTAAAAGGAATTCAAAGACAAGAAGGGTGACGCCATTGTGTGGAGAAGAATAAGAGTTTATTCATTATTTCCAAGGCTGGCTGTGATAGTTTGAGAGCATGGCGGCTACATTAAGGAAGGTTACTATTAGCTGAAGGTGCGTTGGGTTTTGTTTGGCACTTGGACGTGGGACATGGTTCCTTTTAATTCTTTAATCATTCCCTTTGCTGGCCGTGGCATTCCTTAGAGGCAGTGTGGTCTTTAGTCAAGTTAAGGAGGTGAACATGGCTTTTTAAATACTTAGGTTCATTACTCTTGCTGGCCATGGGTTTTGGCATCACACTTGTTTGGGCTGTATGAGGAAAACTTCATGATATGTAGTTGCATCCAGGAGAGATTGTTGTTCATATTATATCAATGGAATATTACCTTGCTGGACATCAACCTTGGGCAAGAATTTGTGGCTGCGGACTGGTGTGAGGTGCTTGTTGTTGTCAAAGTTGCTCTACGGCCACTATCTTCAGAACTCTAAGAGCTATTTATTCTACTCTTGTATTTAGCCAACATTGCAGGTCAGAAATATTGTTGCAGCTCTTGTTTTCTGTTTAACTGAGTTATAACAGTAGATGTGTGAATTCATATGCATTGTTTATATAGAAATCGGTCATATGTTTGATGAAATGACTTATAGTTATGTTGTGCAATAAGTTGTCAATGTTTGGAATTCACAAGTGACACATTAAAACAAGAATTTGTCACGAAAACAAACTCAGAAAATCAACACAGTAAATGATTACAAAGTGTTTGACAAAATGTCAATACACTAAAATCAGAAAATTTGAAGGGAAAATAAGTCAAGGTTCCTACAGTGGTATTGTTGCACAGGCGGTTGCCGTTGCACCCAAAGATCTACCTGTTAATGCCTGATACAACTGCCAGAGTTTAATAGAATATCCTTCCAAACAGTGAGTAGATTTATGGAATTGTATGGGCAGATTTATGAAGACTCTATGGGTATATTTGTGAAGACTTCATCATGCAGATTTGATAAGGGATATAGGCGGTTTGAATAAAGGAGATATACATATTTGATGAAGGCTATATGCAAACTTGACAAAGAACATGCAGATTTAAAAGAAGCATATGCAGATCTAAAGGAATACATATGAAGTGAATATGAAAGAAAGAAAGTCCACAACATATGAAAGAAAGAAAGTTTTGGAAAATATATTTTATGTGGCTACATACAAGATGCATTTCATGCAACAACTCAAGGATGCCATAGAAGAACAAGAATGGAACATTATGTTGCAAGATAACCCAAGAACTATATCATCTGAAGTTAAAATAATAATCAGTAAATCATCAGATTTGAAAGGAAGAGCGATTAATATTACTAAGGCAGTGAATTAATTAATAAGGGGCAGCAATTTATAATAAACAAAAGCAGCGATTATATTGATATGAAGACAACAATCATATGAATGAAGCAATAACAATTTAAAGGTTTGAATTAGTTTACAAAAGGCAGGATTAATATTTATGAAAAAAAAAACAGTGATTAAAGTGAAGCA
Source organism: Sequoia sempervirens (assembly GCA_007258455.2). Lineage (NCBI taxonomy): Eukaryota > Viridiplantae > Streptophyta > Pinopsida > Cupressales > Cupressaceae > Sequoia > Sequoia sempervirens. The sequence goes on from VDFB02000003.1 coordinate 762,036,786, forward strand.
AGGAGTAATTAAATATAAAACACTCCAAAGGTTCTTACAAAAGGAAGAGGATAAAGAGGAGGTAATGCAAAGAAAGGCCAGAAAAATTCTTGATCAATATCAAGACTTACGAGATGATTTCAAGAACAAAGTTTCCTTTCATGCTTTTTTGGGATTACTTGAAGAAGAGAATCCAAGCAAGAGAGATCTTTCTGACTATATCAGAAAATTGAGAAAGGAAGAAGAAAAATCACAAGTTGTCAAAGAGATCATTGAGAAAGAAAAAGAGCCAAAGCTTGAAGAAAATGCCTTATTTCAAGAAGAATCCAGTGATGCATCCACAAGTGAAGAGGAATACTTGAGTGTTGAGGATTTTGTTTATTCATTGCTTGAGCATAGTCAAGAAGTTTGCAACTCATCAATAAGAGAGGTAGCTGATTTTGAAGGTAATGTTCTCACACATAAAGACAATTCAGAAAATTTGTTATGTGATGATGAGAGTTACTTTGTTGATATAGAACAAAGTCCTAATGAAGTGCAAGAATTGAAGAATCATTTTTTGGTCACGGAAGAGAAAGTGGTGCAAGTGTTAACAAGATTTGAAAGCACAAACAAGTTCATTGAAGATCTCATTTGGAAAGCTCAAGTTAAGGAGAGACAAAAAGACATTGAAGGAGGATCCACTCTTGCATTGCAAACAGTCAAGGATGCATTTGAGATAATTTGTAGTCCTTATAAGAAAACTAGTTTAGTAATACATTCTCTCATCAAAACATCTTGTTTGCTATGACTCAAATTAAACTCTTTATGTGGTTATGATTTAGTATTGAAAAGGATGTACTAACCATGGTGTTGGGATTTATAGAGAATTGGATTAAGGTGCTTATTTGTGAAAGAGATTTGATAGGTTATATGTCCTATGATCACTATCTCTCTTATTCTAGTATCCTCTGTTATGCTTGATATAGAATGATGTTGTGAAGGAAAGCTTCTCATTGGTGTAGCTATGCAAAAGCACTCTCTCTCTCTCTCTAACTCTCAGAACTCTGTTGAAGCACTGTGTGATCCCTGGATGGAACCAGTCAAAATCCCACTAGGGTGGATCTCTCAGCATTGAAATCAGCCCAATACGGCGAGGGTTTTCGTTCTCAACACACAGCCTGAGTGAGAGGGTGAGAGGGAATTATGGCAACTTTTAGGTTTTGAAATACTTTTCCCTCCCAAAACATTTTATGCCTTCTTGGGCGTTCATGCACATAGGGAAATTAGTTTGATTTTTTCAACCTTCTAAAACAACGTTAAGTTGTCACATTAGGCACCAAGGTACTTTTTGATGACCACCTACCCCCTCACTTAAGTTAAAAGTTATTTATAAAATAACTTGAGTCACTGATAAAAAACAAAAATTCAATAATCCAACCTTAGGCTCTCCAACGCCACCATAGAAATAACACTGCTGAAAAACTATTGGCCTAAGACCAACTTCCCGAAATAAACTTAGTATAAATAGCAACTGGTAAAAATAGTAAGTACTCACCAACACTAATTGGCACAAAACATTAGAGTTCACCTAACAATTGCCACAAATTGCCCAAACACGAAACCCTACACTGCACTGCTGCCAGGACCAATTACTAAATATAGTACTTACTAAAAAATAGTGTGTCAAAAACAAACTAGCTCAAATGAGGACACCGGAAATTTGGACATTACACCAACATCCTCATAAGTTGTCTTGCTCAAGGAGGGGAATTATTAATTTTTTTAGTAATAGCGTCGAAAAGTAATGAAAAAATAAGAATTGCCTCAATTGTAAATGGATGCACTATTGTTTGTATGTGACATCCACCTTGTGAGGGTGGATTCTAAAATTGAAGCTCAGAGAAAGCTTGCTAAGTATTAAATCAACTAGAGGACAGAAGCATAGGAATTTGGAGGATACTCATCATCCTCTTGTCAATCACCAATGACGAGGCCGCTTATCACTTTTGGTGCCATTTTGTTTTTTGTTGTGTGTGTTGTTTCTTTACGTAGCCTCCTAGTGTAAAATGTTGTAATGAACAAAAGCATTAGTGTAATGCAGATCATGGATCTTGAAAAGGTTAGTGGTAATCCAAAAAACCATATGAGGTGAATAGACGAGTGTGTTCCTGTTTGTGTCTAGGTTTGTGGTAAACCTATGTGAAAACCATGAAAGGTTGATGAGAGGTGCCTTTTGTTTGAATCAAGATCATGTGCCACAAGAGCTGGCTTACAGCAATTGGAAGTGCTAAGTTTGAGAGGAGGAGAATGTGGACATGATAACAGTTGTATAGGAGAGCAGTTGACTATAGAGATCCTCTTACTGCTAAACTTCGTTGAAGTGTGGTTAGATGGTAATGAGTTCACTAGAAGTGAAAGAGAGATAAGTTCTTGTATCCAGGTGATCATGTGCAAAAAGATCCATATAGCCAGTATGCAGACCTAACCATATGCATAAGCATACAATTTTGTTTTCAACTTGTGTGATATTCTTTCTCCTCATGTTCACACTAACGGGGGGTGGTAGACAAACAAATATTATTATAAGTTTAAAATTATTGTTAAGTTAGTATTAGCATTATATGTATGTGTGACAAATATTAAGTTGTTAAGAAACAACTTAATATTATTGTTAGGATGGTGTATTAGAATATTATTGTATTTGGTAATACGGGATTGTATTACAAGCTGTTAGAAGAACTTGTATAAGTAAAGGAGTGGTTATGGAGGTTATACTAGTTCTTCTATAATTTAGGAGATAATACTCCTATAAATATGTATTGAACGAGAATGAGAGTAATACAATATTATTGGTGTGTAATATTTGCAGTTGTAACATAGCATTTTGAAAATCTATAATTGATAGATATGTACATCCTAATACTCTTTCTCTCCCTAATATGTCATTAAAGGAATCATGTGCTTATGTTTGAGGAATCAGTTAATGCGAATGAGTGATATTAATATCTCTCTTAATGCCTTCTTACTTACGAAACAAGAATTGAATCTTCCATATGTGAATGGCAACCTTATTCTTCTCTTCTATCTCTATGATCAAGTTTTATTGATGAAATGGAAAGAGAACCTAATTAGGTTTGTTATAAATTTATAGTATCTCTCTCCCCTTCGATGATATCTCTTTTGCGAAAGAGGATAAATGAATTGGCATTGTGCTTATCATGCTTTGATCTTTCTTATGCTCATGTAATGAGATAATGAAATGAGGGATGAAACTAATGGTGAACGATAGTTTGTGCTTATGTTAAGAATGAAAATAATTTTATCTTCTTATTCAATCTACTTCATCTTTTACTGTTTGTACCTTGTTTATAGAAGATTAGATCATCTTGTGTGAGTTTCAACCCTCTTGTTCCTTGCAGTGTGAGGTGTTAGGTGTTGACATTGTATGTTGTTTTGAGGGTGAGTGTTCACCCATTACCTCTATTTGTCTCTTAGTGATTGAGTGTCTCAAGAGTCTGTCCTCTTGTTTAAAGTCCCTAGCAGAATCTTATGTAAACACCTCGTCAAACGCTTGTCTTGCAAATTCTGAACTTGCTGTTATAAATTTTTGATTGCTTTGTTTTGATGTTGCTTGATGCTAATCATGTTTCAATAGGTTTTCCAATGATGCAAATTGTCTAATAATAAAATAACAATGATATGCAATATGTTTTTGTGTTTTTCTAATGCAATTACATGACACAACTTGATGCAAGTTAGCAGCTACAGCCAAGTGACATTTCGTCATACATTTGGCATGCAACCTCCAAAGAAACTTCTATTGCAAAATAACTTCCCAGCTGATTAAAATAATGTATTGCTATGATAATTATGCAACTCCTACTCTTATTAAGTGGTGCATGAACTAAATGCAAGCTGATTGTGAAAGATTTTCCAAGACTCTTGGCTTACAATGACATGAATGTATGCAACTGTAGGTGCTGTTATAACAGCATTATTACAATGAAATGATGCTAAAATATGAAGTAAGAAATGGATATAAAAATCTTGGGATCATATGTTGATGATGTAGTGCCTCTTCAATGAAGAAATTCCCTCCAACTGTTGCCGGCCATATTCTTGCCTTGCAACCTTTCGTATAAATAAATGCAAATAATTCACCAAACTACTCCAAAAATGTTCTCCAAAGGCTGCAATTATCTCAATGAGAAAGACTGTAGTATCTCCCTCCACTATCTAACTAGGGTTGATATTTCACAACCGAAATTGGTACCCTAGAGTTTTCAAAACCTCGTGCAATAAAAGCAATGAAGCTCTCTTTCTACCACGCAGGTATGTATGAAATAGAAATATCCAAGTCTACTTGAATGACTAGCAATGAGCTTCTTATATACTTTTTCTAAACCATCTCCAAGAAGCTTCTAGAATAAAATATTATTTTATTTCATTTAGTAACATTTTGATATTATTTTATTTTTAGTCACTTTATTAACTATTATAATAAAGTTACCTTTGAGATATTATTTTATTAGGAAAACTTTATGAAATAATTAATTTAATACTCCACTATAATTTAATTAAAATAATCAATTAGTCATCGTTATGAAATATCAATATTTGGACAACTTAATTAATTACTTTAATTAAATTACTCTGCCTCCAAATCGGGGACATGACTGTCCTCCCTTCCCAAAGATTGCTTGCCCTCAAGCAATTCACATCGGCCAAACCATCCAACTACCACAGTACCTGAAGCCTGAAATGGAGAATCACCTACACCTGTCCGCCAACCACCAAGATCCCAAGTGATCCTTCAACATGTGCAAACCCAAAAATTCTGAATGTAGCTAGAACCCACGAAGTTGTCAAACTCTATCAACTAATGAAACCGTCCAACCAGCAAAGGATTTCCTAGATTCCAACTCTGTAAATCAATCTCATCATGCCAACTGCAAGTACTGCATTGATATATGTCAAGTGTCATACCTAGTTCCCATGGACAACCTGGAAATCGTCCAAACTCAACTCCAACTCACTTTCGCTGTGTCATTCTGATACGTTCCCCTACAGTCCCATTTGACCAAATCTCGAAACCTTGCTTCTAGAAGCAACCAACTGGAAAGGGCGAAGCAAGAGATTGGGACTCATCACTTGGAGTCGGGAATGTATCGCACTAGAGTGAACCTAAACACCACATGTTCAACCCACCTCCTTGTGTCGTCAATGTCATCATCAAATCCTCTATATGTGGGCTAAAAACAAAAAGATGAGCACATGTCAAGATGCAATCAAGGTGAAACTCCCCCGACTGCGCCAAAGGGAAACCCGAATAGTCATGTGTACTCCATCCTATATTGGTAGTATTCGACGAAGACTCACAGCTCACAACTGGATGAGTTGGCCTTGCAGCAACATCATCATCACTGTTTTCAGAAAACAAGTGCAAGCGTCCTCTCTCACCTTCATGATGAATGCCATCTACTTCCAGGAATGAGGTTGGATCGACACCAACATCCAACGTGCAGTCAACTGGCAACTCGAGCAAAATCCTCTCGAGAGTAATGCACCCATCACCAATTGACTCCTTAGGGCTATTCGACACACAAGACACTGTACCTGTATCCTGAATGTAAATGCTAGTTGAACTCATGCTACTATCATCAACAGGTTCTCTAGCTGCTATAGATAACTGAGTCTCTGCTATACATAATGAATCTCGAGCCAAACTCAACTCTAAGCAAAGCTCATCAACATGTCTATCGGAATCCTAAAGTGCCAACTGAGTACTCACCAAAGAATCCCAAGTGACCAAAAGCTCCTGAGAGAGTCTATCAACCTCCTCTTCCTTCCTCATATCAAGGCATGTGAATAGATGCCAACAAGGTCAAAAAGGTGTTGACGATCTAAATGAGGGTGTAAGTAACTTGACTTTATCGATCCCATAGCTTCTTTGATCTCTAGTAAGGTGTCATGAGAAGATCCAGCGACAACTCCTTTTTGTCTTCTCTCTAACTGAAGCATCCAAAGGTGATTTTCAATTATCTTATGCATCCTATCATGATGAAATAAAGCTGCTACAATCTCACCCTCATTCACCTTCAGTTGGTTCCTCAAACTGTGTAGACCATGCGGTGTATGTCTAGCTTGAACCTCCCATGAAGAAGCCTCTAATTGTGCCTGATATTCTTTTTCCGCAAAGTTCTATATGCTCTCATTCTGATCTGGAGTTGGGACATCACTAATCCCATCTGCAAAATCCTCATCAATGTCCCGATCAAGTGCCTCAACACAAGAGGGCTCAGACTATTGTATATACTCATCATCACCTCACTCAGCTGAAACAACGGATGATGACATGCTATCCTCTTGAAGAGAAGATGAATCTTGTAATTTCTTTTTAGTGGCCTCTTGCTCAAGACTATTTCCTAAATTTTCCAATCCTTTTTCCCATTCATTCTTTCCATAATGCTACCCTGTTGTTCAATTCAAGCTCCTATCGCAACTTCTATTATCTTGCTAAAATCGGCCATGAAATCCAACTGAAATTTCTTTGAATGACCCAATTAGGCTGGCAGAATCTTGGCTCTGATAACACTGTAATGTCCCTAGCGGAATCGGATGTAATTTTTCAATTTGCTGCTTTGGATATTTCGTCAAACACTTGTCTTGCAAATTGACTAATAATAAAATAACAATGATATGCAATATGTTTTTGTGTTTTTCTAATGCAATTAAATGACACAACTTGATGCGAATGAGCAGCTACATCCAAGTGACATTTCGTCATACATTTGGCATGCAACCTCCAAAGAAACTTCTATTGCAAAATAACTACTCAGCTGATTACAATAATGTATTGCTATGATAATTATGCAACTCCTACTCTTATTAAATGGTGCATGAACTAAATGCAAGTTGATTGTGAATGATTTTCCAAGACCCTTGGCTTACAATGACATGAATGTAGGCAACTGTAGACGCTATTATAACAACATTATTATAATGAAATGATGCTAAAAGAAGTGAGAAATGTGTTGTACCCAAAATAAAATTTTGGCATTCTACTTACATTGAGCTAAACCATATAAAAATGCCATCAAAAATCTGTTTTAGTTCAAACCAAACATGAGATCTTTGTGGGCTTTTGTCAAGGAACACTTGTGCAAAATTCTGAAAATTTGAAAATTAGGGTTTTTACGTCCCTATTTTCAGGGAAACCCCCGAAAAGAGGACCTTCCCGGAAATGATTGAAAATGATTTTGATAGGATTAATTGACTTCACGATCACACTGATCAAGTCAAAATCATCAAATGACATGTTTAACTCTGGTGGGTATTTTTTCATTTTTCAGAAGAAAAGTTAGGAGCTCCGCAACCATTAATGGCAGATTGGCCAGTACTAGGTGCTGAAAGCTAAGCTTCAAAAGCTTCAAAGATGCAACCATGGTGGAAAAGGACAAAAATGGTGATCTTTGACACAGGAGATTTTTTAAAATGAAAAAGGTCGAAATTTGACTAACTCTGGAAATGCTACCAAGGAGAAGTTAGTTCAAAATGTGTAAAAAGAGCCCTTTTCAGAGAGAGGTGCCCTTGAATCTCAGGGACCAAATGTAGTCACCAGATTCATCCAAGGCAGTCATCCTCGGTGTTCTCCTGCTGGCTCGACAACGAAACATTCAACAAGATCATTTGATAAAGTGATCACTGACAAATGTCAACAGAGTGCGAAGAGGCTGTTATAAAGAGATATCCAAAAAATGACAAAAGATAAAAAGGATGGTGTTTGACGATGGAGATTCTCAAAAATGGATAAAGCCAAAATTTGACTAACTCTGGAAACATTACGAAGGAGAAATTAGTCCATGATGCAAAAAGAACCCTTTTCAGAGAGGGGCGCCCTTGATTCTCAGGGGCCAAATGCAGTCACTAAATGCAATCACTTGATTCATCCAAGGCAGTCATCCTTTGCGTTCTCGTGCAATTGCAGTGGCTGATTGACTGAACATGCCAAATGAAGGATAAATTAGTAAGATACAAGCTAAAAGCGCCCCTGCTGGCTAGAGGCGCCCATCTTTTTGAGGTACTTGGTGACCCCGTTAGCAGTCGTGTTTAATGAACTTGGTCAACTATCAGCTAGCCTCTCGATCAAATCAAAAGCACTCTCATCGGACCTACCAAGCAACCGGTGGAAGCAATCAAGTGGAAAACGTCCCAAAAAGAGATTGAATGTAAAACATTGTAAAACGTGGTAAGGCGTGGGGAAAAGAGCCCTTTCCAGAGAAAGGTGCCCTTTCTTTTGGGCCCTTAAATGTTGTCAGATGGCAGAAGGTTCTCCAGGATGACCCTCACCATTTGGGTCAATCTCAAGAACGAAGTTGTTAGCATGGGAATCCGACAAAGCAATCAATTTGGAGCGAGGATCAAACAGTGGTCATTGAACATGAAAAAAAGATAAAAAATGTTCAAAATCAAGAATGACACCTAAAAAGTCAAAGAGAATTTTTTTGACTTGAGTTAGAGATTTTGGAGGCAAACTTGGCCCAAACAACCCACAATCAGTGGAAATCAGCTTTGAGAACTCCAAATCAGGCAAATCAGTCTTCAATCATGAGTTGGTGCCCATACTCGATGCATTCGGGCATCAATCACTATGTATCAAGCTTGGACATCATTATTCATTGTCTGTCTTTGTAGGTTGGAGCTCAAGAACAACCATTTGCTCTCCAAGAACGTTTTTCCAAGATCTCAAGGAGGTTTTGACTATTCTTCATGATTTTTCGAAGATCAATGACAGAAAAGGTTTTTCTTCTCAGAGGTTGCATCGAACAAAATATTTTTTCCAAGAAGGCAACAATAACTTCCAATCTTCCTCTCTTCTTTCTTAAATTTCTTGCCTATCATAGAAAACAGCAGGCTATCACAGATCTGGCCAACTGGGTATGATTAGCATAATTTTCTAGTGAAACCCATCTCTTCAAATTTTCCAAAATCAACAAACTTGCTTACTCTATTTTTAGGGATTTTTCCGGAAAAGTCTCAGAATTAAAAATCTAAGGAAATGGGTTTGTTTAGCATTGAGGCACGAACAAAACCCATGTGCCAGATTTTTTCCGAAGAAATACTTCTCAGTGGGTGACTATTTTCAGGGGTTTTCAGAAGTTGTCTGAACATATCCGTGTTTACAGTCAACGACCGAGTTTTTCAAAATATAGTACTCTCAAGTTGAAATCAAGACCAAAATGGTCCTACTTCATGACTTTCTTTAAACACTCGACACAGACATGCATCAAGTGAAGCCCGTAGTCAAGATGGAAATGACATCACCATTCAACGGATAGCCAAATATGAAAGGTAGTCATTCTAAACACTGAGCCGCCACCGATTAGTACCACACTACCTTCCATATTCCATGTCACCAAGCAGGATGGCGCAACTACGAAGAAGATCAAATATCAAAAGCAGTTTGCAAGAGGTAGAAAAATTCAACGACTAGTCAAAGGAGTTGTTGACTCAAGATGATGAGGTGTTAGACACCTTGTTGGGACGTCCTACCCTCCAATTGGCATTTATGATACTTGAAGTTGACTTGATGCCTCTTTCGAAGTCAACTCAAGAAGGCATTAAATGTAGTTGGAGTTAACTTGATGCCCGTTTCCAAGTTAACTCCACATCCCAAAAATCATGTATTGTCAAATCCTACTGATTAAGGATGTCTAATTGACTTCCATAATTTGTGGATCTTAGATCTCCACTAAACGTGGATGTCTATTTTGGAGGTATACTTTGTATTAAAGTTCACCTTTAGTTTACTTTCAATCAACTGAAGTAGTTTCTAGTTGACTCTTTGTTTACTTTCAGTTAACTGAAGTAGTTTTCCAGTTAACTCTCGGTTCCCCTTTCATAGGAATAAATCTTGCTAATTGATTGGCAAGAACTCATTGTTAACTCAAGGAGATTTTAGGGTTGCCTACTCCTTTGAGTTATATAAATAAGAGCCTTGGGCTCATTATTTGTTTAACCTTTACTTGCTATGCAAAATTTTTGCGCCATTGTTGCCAACAACTTTGACAGCAAATATTTGTTCACTCTTGGATGATGAAATGAACCGAACAATTTTTTTTGTTTTTTTTATTACAAATTACAATCAACACGCACCCGTTAAGGTTAGCACTAAACCAAAACGATGCGGAAAGCAACTCTAACCAGAATGTACACCAAGATCCCGGTGTGGGCAAGGTGTGAGCATTGGTCAGAGGATCTAATGCAAATGCAAACTGGAAGGGAACTCTAACCAAGAATGCGCCTGTGCAGACGAGCATATGGTCAGAGGATCAATGCATGATGAACTGAAGTAACCCTAACCAAGAATGGCACCGAGTGATGGCGAGCATATGGTCAGAGGGTCCCTAAACTATTAACTGAAAGCAAATAGGCGGCAAGCCAGCCTCTTCCACTTATTCAGTGGGAAATACAATAGAGTAATTGAGAGGTAAGAGAAGAATGGCTGATAGTACTACTAACAGCTTACAATATGTCAGAATGTTCAATTAAAGCTAGAGTTTTCAAGTTCTTCACTGCTGCAACTGTATAGTTTGTCTTCCCAATACCAAATGTAACTTCCAATGCTCAATCCCAGCCAAAGGGACAACTTTCTCAATTCTGATATATCAGACCTGCAACATAAAATGAAGAAATCTGCAACCTAATACTCACTCAAATGCTTATAACTTGCTCAAATCTCATCCTATTGACATGAAATCAAATGCAGATTACTCTAATGATGATGACGCCCAAGATGCATTCCTAAAACCACCCCAAATAACCGTTATTTATTTTGCACGAAATCCAAAGCAACTCCAGAATGGTATGGCCCAGCTGCAAGGGCGATTTTGCTCTGTAAAATCAAAGACACTTTAATAAAATCTGCAAATGAGCTAGAATGGTCGCCCCTCATAGACAAATTGATAGATTCAATACCCAGAACGATAGCATTTTTATTTCACGAGCTATGAGCAAATCTTACATTCCTCAATGACATTCAGCAACTCCAGAAATATGATAGAAAATGCAAACTAGAACTCCAAAATGCAAATACTCAACTGAAAATGCAAATCAAACCTATTACAAGCTAACTCTCAACTAGTTGCTATCTTTCAAGCAAGAAGATGAGCCATTACTAGGAGGTGTGCTTTCCTCGAAGCGAGTGCCTGAAGACAATTCAGCAGCATAACAGTGTAGTAGACAAAAGATCCCAAATGAAGAGCTGAGGCCTGAATATAAAGACATGAAGAGAGCCTTCTAGAAGCTTCAAGAAGGGCGCCCAAACCCTAATTTTCAATTCAACACATTCCCTCCAAAAGTGGCGTCCTTTTCCCTTTTAATAAAATATTTCACTTTATAAAAAATCCATCTCTCCTCAAGTAGGCGTCCATTTCATTTATCCCCATAATTTGACTTCAAAATATAATTTATCTGTTAATGAAGTATTGACCCATTAGGTCCCCTTTTTAAAAACAACATAAAGTTGTAATGCTAGGCAAGGGGGGTGTTATAATATTAAAATATAATATTATAATGTGAAAATACTTATCTCTCCATGGAAAATGCACCCAAAGGCCAAAAACGGAAGTGCCAGCTGAACCAACTGAAGAAGAAGACCAACTGAACTGAACCCAACCTGTCCACTGCCAAAAATAGAATTTACTAAAAATAGTAAATTCATCAAGTTGCTCGAAACGCCAAACTGACCATACCTCCGTGAAGCTCTCTGAAAACCCAAAAAGAATCCGCAATCCGATTTCCAAACTTCAAGCAACAACCTCCCCAAAAATAGGAAACCCTAATTTCACCATCCGAGTAGCCTACGGGTCTCCGGAATAGGCCAACGGTCAACTGAAACAATCACATTTGAGAAGGGGGCATTAAAGATGAGAGTTCATTGGTTGATCGTAATTGTGCATGATTTCGTGCTTTTGCTGTCCCAATCTTTGTAATGAAGCTTGAAGAAGAAAATCAAAAGGCGCTTGCATTTTGATCTACATATTTGAGTTCTTTCGATGTTTTGTATGTAATAGCTTGTTGTTTCATTTCCCTCCTCGGATAGGGTTTCCTCCTCCTTGGATATCTGTTATTAACGGTTATCATTTGTTGTTGTCCAATGGATTGTCTTTCAACCTATACTTCGGATAGGGGTTCCTCCTCCTTAGCAAGTTTGTCAGCCAAGACATCGTAAATTTGTTGTTTCTTGTAAGTCGTTTGCTAGCCCATACCTCGGATAGGGGTTCCTCCTCCTTGGCAGGTCTCAGATCCAACTTACCGTGAAGAGCGTTTGGTTGTATAAAACCTTATCCCTACGTATATCCAAGAGTTCAGAGCCTCGGCCATATTCTAAGGAGACGGCAGATTCAAGTGATCCAAACCATCCATTCCCGCTCGTATGCCCTCATGCTTTAGATCCAAAGATGGATGGCAATGTCTCTACTAGGTGTGGTTTGGCATGAGGCCACCTCTCTTTCTACCTTTTTGCACACATCCTAGAAATTTGTATTGAAGGTGCCATCCACGACAAAGAAGATTTCTTGCAAGATCACACACTCATCTATAGATTTGTGAAAATGTGGCCAAAATTATATGATCTCCATACTTAGATCACAACACATTAGAAAGACAGAATGGAGGATGAGGTTAGTATTTACCCTTGTGCGAAGGGCTTCTTTATCCTCGAATTTGAACCCTGTGATGATAAAGAAAAGGTGCTTAAAAATGGGCCATGGGTGTTTTAAGGGGATTTCCTCTACATGAAGCCATACTATCCATCATTTGATCCTCGCATAGAGATCTTCACATCCACCTTCTTGTAGGTTCATCTTCGCTATCTGCCTGTTTAGTTTTTGGTGTTGGAGAGTTTGTAGGCCATTGGCAATGGGTCAGAAAGTACTACTACTCTTTAGAGGAAACAATAAATTTTGCAAGCTCAACGTGCACTCGCTTATGCATGGAGATTGTAATGTCCCCATTTTCGATGTGCTTCTCTGGGCTAGTTTGGTTCTAACTCATTTATTATTTTTAGTAATTGGTCTAGTTAGTACTATTTTTAGTAATTGGTCTGGGCGGCAGTGGAGTGTAGGGTTTCCTATTTGGGCAGTATGTGGGAGTTGTTCGATGAGCTTTAATGTTTTGGCCAGTTTGATATTTGGTGACACTTACTATTTTTAGCAGTCTTAGTGAGTTAATCAAAATTACAGATCCTAAGATTTCCTATGGAGAAGGCAAAATGAACGTGGTTCTACAGCTGATTGTTGGCAGTTTTCGTGGGCTACTTGATAACCAAGGCCCTTGCTTTGGTAGAAGGGTTAAGATCTTGGAAGTGCTGGCGAGCTTTAAATATTGTTATCTTTTGATTGATTAGAATGTGAAAATCTTATTATCCAAATGTTTCATTATTTCATAGGATCCATCAGTGAGGATCATGGAGAAGTTGTTTTTTCTTACATGCAAGCCATTATGACCCTTTATCATTGGGGGAGGTTGAAGAGTGTTGAAATAATGTGAAGGGAGGTTGAAGCCCTTCTTGGTTATTGAGGGAGAACCTCAAGGTGATTCTATGATGGTGCATGCGTCTGCACATTTTGAGAATGTGCGCAATACAACAAAGCTAGCACACGGAGAAAGTATGGTAGGAACCCAGGATGACCTCTTTGGCACACATGTGGCTACCATTGGTGAGATTGTGCATGAGGGAAAGGACATGACAACAACCTTTAATTCATCTTTAGAGCTATCCAGCGAAACTGTAGACACTAGTACCATGGTTGACAACGTTGAGATCAATAACACAGCTTTGGGTGATATTATTGTTGAAGGCAACATAGATTCCAAAACAGTGAATAGTGATGTTTACAGTGACGAAGACATAGGTGGTTTTGGTTTTGACTTCCAGGCCAAGTTTATGGAGAGAGATTCTTATGTTGACATGTATGGTGATGAGTTGGAGGATGATTTATTCAGAGAGACAACATCACAGGTGCAACACGATGAACAAAGCAATGAGCTTCTTAACACATGGGATCCGGGTGTGATGGCACCTAAGTATGAGAAGGAACCTATTTGGGATGAATTTACTTTTGACTATAGTGCTGTTCAAACTTCCTCTCCATAGTTATGCAAGGATGATGGCATAGATGGCATTGATGATTTTGTTCTTGATCTTGAGAACGAATCAGATTTTAGTTTGTATGTAGTTGAAAAATAGCAAGGCCCTAGCAGCCTTGTTGATTTGGATTCACAATCAGCTTTCGAGGATGATCATGGAGAGACACATTTGGGACAGCGATGGAGACTCTAATAACAATTATGAAAGTTCTGATTTTTACATGCAACATAGCAGCAGTTCTTCACTTTGGTTTGATCATGATTGGAAAAGACAATTTTTGGTATCCGCTGAAAATGAGGTGCACTTTTTATCAAGTTTGGACAAAGTGAGCTTAATATCTCTTTTTCTAGTTTGCATGCAATGAAGAGCTCTATGGAAGAATTTAAAGCCACTTACTTACACATGATGCATGATAGAGATATAGCCACTGAGTTTGCAGATGAAACCTTGTCTATGACTAAGCAGTTAAGAGAAGAGGTTAGTGAGCTCACCAATGAGCTTAATTCCGTAGAGCTTGCTTTGGAAAGTGTCCAAGAGGCACTTCTTGAAGCAAACAATCAACTCTATGAGATTCAACAGTTTAGGGAAAAGGAAAGTGGAGAAAGGGCAAGGGAGATCAATCAAGTAATGAAGGAGCTTGATTTTATCCAGGAGGAGTACAATCTTGCACATTGTCCAAAAAAATCAGAAAATAAGAGTTTGGATCGGCAGGAGGATTGGTCTAATTTTAGAATTGAGGATAATTATCAGTTTGTTGATAATCCTTTGTTTGAGGTAGATGTTGATATGGCGTATGTCAATTCACTTTTTGAGTTGGATGGTGGGATTACTCCTAGTTGTAGCATTGTATTGGGTGAAAATAGGAAAGTTTGGGACCCAGGTGCACTCTCCAGTCATGAGGATTTGTCTCAAGATTGGAGCAGTGGGTCAAGTTCCTATATTAGTGCCATGCCAACTTTCCGACCAGCTGGTAAATGACTTCGGTTTTGGATCCGCAGATGAGTTGGATGGTTTCTTCTGTTGAGCAATTGGGCAGTTCATGGTTAAGCTTGGATGGCAGTGATGACTTTATCCTAGGAGATGATTCTATTGCTACCTCGATATTCATCTCTTCCATGTGTTCAATGGGATTTCAGTTTGACTACCGTTGTCCGTACTTTCTTTTGTTGATTATGATATCTTTTGATGAGCAAGTTGATTTTCAGTTAGGCCAAGTTTCGGGGTAGTTGGCTATGAGTATCTTTCTGGACACAATTTACCCATTTATTGTTTCCACTCTGCTGAGTGACGCTCACTGCAGTTACGTCATGGAGTTGATATACATTATTTCAAACGATTTGTTAATGATTGCAGTGGTTTGGGTGTTTTGGTGCGTTCGGGACTATTCTTTTGACACTTGGTAGTTGAGTGTAGATGTTATGGTTTTGGTTTGTGACAATTGAGGCTTTTCTTGGTTTGAGTGTAGGTGTTATGGTTTTGGTTTCCCATACACTTGTCCCTACTGCATAGCTTCGCATGCCAAAAGTTTAGCATTAGACTTAGTAAATAATATTTCAGATCAAGGCAAACAATAAGTGTAATAATCACCCTCAAAGTTTTTTGAAAATCTTGTTAGCTCAACAATTGGAAATTGCAAAACAACTTTCCTTTTCACTTTCTGATCACCAAGTTCCCAATTTGGGCGAGGTGAGCGCATACAGTGTATGGGATTACAATAGTACTTAATAATGAAGCAGCGGAAAGTAATCCACTTATGCAGTGGGGTTAGCTTAGCACTTACACTTTTCAGTGGAAAGGCTCATTCAATACTGGAAATGTAAAGCCAACTCGTACACTTTTCAGTGATTAGAGAACACAATAAGCAAGAGCAACTCTTCCACTTTTCAGCAGTGAGAGAGAACCAATGGGCCACTTATTCAATGGGGTGAGTAACAAGATCCACTCATTCAATGGCGTGAGAAACACAAAATATCATGAGCAGATCATTGGTGGTACTACCACTCAATGTTAGAATGTTAGCTCAAGGATATCATCTATAAAATGAAATGTGCTACTATTGATGTGCCCTAGCTTTAGAGCAATCACCGAAACAACAACCAATTCAGTATACCTAGAAATAAGAGTGCTGGTATGAACAAGATTGAGCTGATCGGATGGTTGCAAGTCTGTTACTCCTCTACTATAGGTCAAATAGCAACCCAAAATCTTCAAAATGTCATTTTATGTAACCAAGGACACCCAAAGTCAATGCCCAACAACTAGAGACATCTCTACAAACATCCTCCAAAATGCGCGGAAACAACAACATAAAGGTCTCATGTTCATCTCAGATTTACCCAGACAACAGTATAATGACCCAAAAATCATAAAGAATGCATACCCAATTCATCAAAGCACAGTATGGACTATTGTATGTAGTTCGCAATGCAATCCCTTCATCCAACAATGCCAAGAACCCAAGTAAAGGACATTGCAAGTTTCAAAATCACCAAATAGAATAATGCATGTGTAGTGTGAGTTTTGTTATGATAAGAAACGTTGTAACATGGTCTAATATTCAACTGTTGTAGGTCAAAACAGCCATGATGAATCATGAAACTCCCTTCAAACCACCAAAGATCACCTCGTAACCATTTCCAAAATCTTTACAAACATTCACCAAAACATAAATACCAAAATCTGCAATCAAAATACTTTGAATTATCTCCTTTTTGAAACCCAAGAACTAGAACTCCATTGAAGCACAATGTGATTCCTGAATAGAACCACTCCACTAGCTAGGGATTATCTTTGAAATCCGAAACTAGGAATCAAATGAGGGTTTTCATCCTGAAATGATTTTTGGAAGAACTCGCAAGTTCAATCTAACAGCATAACAATATGTGTAATCTTTAGCATAAGCAAATGAGCCCCCAATACCTCCTTTTATAGCTTTTTTCGTTGCTTTTCGAAAAAGTGTTTTTTTGCTTTTCTTTTTTTTTCCGAAAAAAATGTGTAAACTCGTGCAATCTTCTTTTTGAGACACATCAGGAACTTATGGTGACTTCAGACATAAACGAGACCATCTTCAACTCCATGCCAAGAGAAAGTGATAGTAGTGGAATCTTAGAATACTTCCAACCCATCACCACACACAAAAGGAGTCTTTAAAACATTCATACGGATATGAAACTTTTCAAACTCTGCCACACCAAACTCAGAAGTAAATAATATGATCAAAGATTTTTGAAAGTCACAATCTCCATACTTTGTTTTTCACCTTACACCCACAAATCCACTGAACATTTGAAACTTCATATTGCCTTGTCTATATTCAATGCTAAGGCACCGTATCTTCAAAAGCATTCAAATTTTTAGAAATTTCTTCGCCAAGTTTATGACTCCACACAAGTGAAACGCAGCCGCCACACTCAATATAGTAAAACGTTTCAGCTAAAATAGAAGACATTAATTTTAGAAGAGCCGGACTCAAAACAGTTAATTTCCGTCCTCGTACATAGACCGCCAATCATGAATTTAATTGCCCTCAATTTGACTTATTTAGTCGCCAGAAATAACTCCCGTCCTCTTTTATTTGAAGTGCGATTCCTTCAATTTAGTGTAGATGCCTCCACTCACAGTATGTTCCATAGAAATTCAAAAATAGGAAACTCGGCATGATTTTTGAAGCCGTTTCATAGGTAAGAGTCGCTAGTTTTAAAAGCATCAACACACAAACAACAGCCACTAGGTTCCATGGACTCTCTAAGACCATTGTCAGTGATCAGGACAACATATTTCTCAGTGTGTTTTGGCAGTAACTATTCTGATTAGCTGGTACTGAGTTTAAACCGAGTACTAGCAATCACCCACTGGCAGATGGGCAAACAAAGATTTTTAATAAGTGGGTTGAGGGATGTCTTCGCAATTTTGTTGTGAGGCAACAACGTGCTTGGATTAGGTTGTTACATTTGAGCGAGTATTGTTATAATACCATGTATCACATGTCGATTGGCATGTCACCATTTAGGGCCTTGTATGGGTATGATGCTTTGTTTTCCTTAGACTTGGCCTTTGATGATTGTCGAGGTTCTAGAGGTAAGGAGTTGATGCAAGATAGTCAGGATATCCTTCAGGCACTAGAGGATAATATTCAACAGGCACAAAATCAGCAGAGGATGTACCCTGATAGACACAGGGTAAAAGGGACTTTTGAGGTTGGTGATTTGGTATTTTTGTGCCTTCAACCATATAAACAATCTACAATGAAGACGAGTGGTGCAAAATAATTAAAGCCTAGGTTCTAAGGTTTGTATAGGATTGTGAGGAGAGTTGGAGAGGTAGCATATGAGCTTGAGTTGCCAGCATATAGTAGGATTCATAATGTTTTTCATGTGTCTTGTCTGAAGAATGTACTTGGACAACATGTTTCTTCTCCAGATCTTCCACCTCTTCATGAAAAGGGTACTTTGGTTTTGTTTCCTGACAATATCTTGGAGATGAAGGAGCAGTGGTTGAGAAATAGGGTGATCAAGGAATATTTGATTAAATGGAAGGACTTGCCTATTGACGATGCTACTTGGGAAGGTGAACAGATTCTCAAACATCCAGATTTGCAATTGCTTGAGGGAAGCAATTACGAGAAGGGAGGATTGTAATGTCCCCTTTTTCCGAGTGATCATCAAGCAAGGCCATCAAACCTATTTTATTCCCATAGGCTATGATCATGCATTTTAAGGAAATAAAATAAAATTAATTATTTATAAAGTTGTGTAAATAAATTAAATCATAAGGATAACTTTATTTTAATTAATTTAATTAAAGTGGGAAATAAAAAAATAAAAAATATTATGGAAAGAATGCTCAGAAACTGTGTTTAAGTGCAGCATTTGAAAGATACATATAAACTGCATATTATATGTTTCCAGATGTATTAATCTTGATTTATAATTAATTTTGGCCTTGGCCTCTTATTTACCAAAAAAAAAAATTATAAAGTCACTTTATTAAATATTATAAAGTTACTTTATTAAATATTATAAAGTTGCTTTATTAAATATTATAAAGTTCCTTTATTCATTATTATAAAGTCACTTTAGTAAATAAAGTCTTCTTCTAGAAGCTTGAAGAAGTTACATTGGATTCTTCTAGAAGACTCGGCTAAGCCTTTAAAAAGAGATGAGAGCAAGTCATTTAGGACATCTTGGTTTTGACATCTTTTATCAGAGTTTCTAGGAGAGCTTGTGTTTGCATTTTCAGCGTGCCATAGGACAAATACCCTTGGGTACAACGGTTGTGTGGATGGAATCCCATTCAACCTTTTTGGGTGGATTCATTCCAAGATTGACGATTGAGCTTTATTGATCAGTTTGGAGATTTGGAGGTTCATGGACTAAGTTGTTGCAGAATTCAGAGGATCAGATTTCTATATCAGATATTCAGATCAGATTTGAAGAAGGATTTGCTGGCAAGTTTTGGAGGGTTGACTAGGGTTTGACCCTAGGGTTTGGGCGCCACCTTCTAGGAGTGGAGTGACCTCATCCTTGAGGCGATTTGTGGAGATTTTTGGGTGCTAGGGTTTGGAAAATATACTTAGATTCCTACAATAGCAGACCAATCCTCTTCCAGCATTGTTGAATATAAATTGGTGCTTGTGGCTAGGGTTTCATGTCTCATTTGGAGCGCCTACCTTTGGAGAAGATTTTGGTGGTTTTTGTTGCATCCATTCGGTATCATTAACATCATTTTGGAGCAGTGAATATTGCAGACCTGTGTGCCCACTTGATTCAGGCTTTTTGGCATGGTGCAGATTCATTGCCATAGGGTTTCAAAACCTAAGTTGAGTGCCACACCTTGGAGGTCTTTTTCATCATTTGTAGGTCAAATTTGTATGCAAATTGGTATGTATGAAACCTATGATTTATATCAGGTTATAGCTGGGCATGTTTGGCATGTCTGCCCATGGTATTTGAGCTATCTAAAGACTTCATAATTCTGAATTATAATAGCAGACTTCTGTTCTGAGTTTCCTATCATTTTGGTAATATTTTGGTGTTGAATCAGTGTGTAATGCATTGTGTAATGCAACTATGATTTTAGCACATGTATTGGCATGACTGTTATGATGCTTTTTGACATGTTAAGTGGCTGTTATAAGTGTTTGATGAAGTCTGAAACAGAAAATCAGAACTTCAGAAACTAGTGTTTTGAATCAGATTTAGAAATTAGAAAATTAGTGCAAACATCAGAACCCTAAAACCAGAAAAAATAGCAGATATCTTATGTGGGATATAACAGGAGCTATAATAGAGTTGGTCATCATTTATTTGGTAAGTGGATATGGGGTTAGGGTTTGTGGGAACATAATGTTGAAACTGTAGGTTGAAGTGGCAAAGTTGGTTGCAGAGAATGAAGCAGAAACTACTAGTAGTAGACATAGAGCGATGCCATTGCCATCTTTTCAAAAGTATTCAACTGTATTAATTAAAAAGTGTTACGATAGAAGGAAAAGGAAGATCATTTCTATTACAAATGAGAAAAATTAATGGTGGGGTTGTTGAATTTGCCACAGCATTGGGAAGCCGATGATTGAATGGCCAAATTGATGTGTGCCATATGCCATCCCATTTCATGTGGCAAGGTCTCCTTATTTCAAAAAAATGTCGGAAAAAAAATGCAATGAACCTCTTATGCATCCCCTAGATAACATAGATTATGTACCTATCTCTTCAACAAACAATATTCACATGTGAGTGTATTGATGTAGAACATGAAGCAAACATGGATTAGTATAGGTTGTTACAAGTCATGTTGGTTCAAACTTTCTTAGAGATATTGATTGCTCAAGGAAACCTAAGTGCGTTGCACACTAGTTTTGCTTTTTGAGGGAGGCCACAAAGGAGGTTAGGCCTTCTAGTATTGTGCAAGTTGCAACAAACTCAACTCATGTTTTTAAATTAGTTTGATGGTTGCAAACACTTACAAACATAAATTTTGGACTCCATACTTTGAACAATGCTTTGAAAGACGTCGAAAAAATAGGGAGGGTCAAGATAGTAGCGGTCAAAGCTAGAGATGTACAAATGTTTGTATGTAATCACCATGCATCACTTACATTATTTTGGTTTTTTCAAAGAAAAATTCCTCAAACCAATTGAAACTAGATATGCAAGCTATTTTATTTTGTTGAACAGGATATAGGAGATGCAAGGGACTCTACAATCCATGGCAGTTTGTGGAGAGTGGAAGAAGTAGGCGGAATCAGAGATTGAAGAAGCGAAGAAGATGAAATAAGGGTTGTTTTATGACACTTTGTGGTCCACTATCAATTAAGAAATTCCTATTAATATGTTTGTACTTTGTTTAATTTTTAATTGTTATTTAAAAATTAATAGTGTTCAATATTTTTTAATTTTGTAAATATTACTTGCAAATAGTTTTCTCTGTTATATCAACTGTTGTGGATTTATTCAAGTATGTTGATATAGACTCTCCAAGCCATGTAGAGATTTACGAGATTTGACAACATGCTTGATCAAATGAAACAAGCGATTCGGAATGAGGATCTTGAATCACATTTCTATGACAAGCATATCAGGCATATCATCATGAAGAGGAGGAACCCAACGAACACCTCTTTTCATATGCTTGCGTCTACTCTTAATCCCGAATGGTATGCAACTAGATATAGAAAAGTTCCTCCATCATAAAGGAGGGGTTTATGAAGATGCTTGGGAAGATGTATAGCATTGACGATGGAAGCAAGCTATGAGAGCAGAGGATTCAATTTGTCAATCTTCAATATCCTACATTTAGCAAACCAATGGATAGGATAAATAGGGTCACTCTTTCATAAACGAGCCTAATGGATGGTGGGCATGGTATGGGAAGGATAAACTAGAACTGAGAGTGTTTTCCATTCACCTACTCTCACAAATTACTAGTTCCTCTGTTGCAAAGAGGAATTGGTCCACCTATGACTTCATTCACTGAATTAAGAGGAACAAGCTTACCTTTGTATGAACGGAAAAGCTAGTTGTAATTCATAATGCTCTGAGACTCCAAGATCAACAAACTCCTAAGTACCTACCAATAGACTCCAGCCACATGTTACGATGTTGAGTCTAACGATGTTAGACAAAGGGGCAGGGAGGAGCAATAGGGCTTGGTTCGAGTTCCATTGGAAGAGCCACAAAGTGACCTATGTTCAAAGAGTTCTTTGGATATTGATAGGCCAAATGAGACATAGTTGTACTTTATTAGTACTATATTTCTTTATGCTTTTATGAGGAATTTTTTATGTTTGAAGTTTGAAGTTTGAACAATGAAATCAGAAACTCTTGTGTTACTCTTAATTTATTGCTGCTATACTACTCTCACTATCAGTGATATAATCTATGAATCATCATATATTTTGCAAAATGACAAAAAGTTAAATTCCTTTTGATGTCACTTATAGTTAAACTTGTAGTAACTTGAATATCCTATATATAACTTTTTTTTAGAATTAAATCATATATATACACTATTGTATCCCCGCCATCCCCCAAAAATAGCCCCAAGGACTGTTGTCCCCAAAATGCCATGGAACATAGCCAATAGACAATCCAAAACTAGCCTATAGCAATATAATACCGTTGTGTGATGGCAGTAATAAGTAGCTATGTGATAAGAATAGTGTGCAACCTTTTGAATTAAAAACGCATGTCCAAATCCCCCATTCATGAGGTCAGACGGGTTAATCTAGACTCAAAAAGAAGAGGAGATCAGATTTGGAACCCTCCAAATGAAGGATGGATGAAGGTAAATTTTGACGAGGCGATGAGGGGGAACCCAAGTGAGTCGAGGGCAAGATGTGTAGTAAGAGATAAGGAAGGTAATATCATGGCAGTGGAAGCGAAGAAATTGAAATAGGGGATGAACAATGAGGCCAAAGTCCAAGTGGCCTGGCTGGCTCTGAAAACATGTCAAACTCTACAACTTATGAAAATTCATTTAGAAGTGGACTGGCTCATAACGCTTAATGCCATATGGAGGAAAAACACCCGCAATTGGAAGCTTAGTAAATTCATTAAGCTGATCTGGAATTTGCTGGAGGAATTCGACAACCTAAAAACATTTCACATGTACAGAGAGGGAAACAAGCTCGCAGATCGCCTAGCTAACTGGGCGATGGAAAGGAATGTGGAAGTTGGGGAATCAAGATGGGAAGACATTTGGCACAAGTTGGTGCATGCGGAGAAGGACGATGATGAAAGGCCTTAAATGAGGTGAGAAACAATGCATACTGAAAACATACGATTGAGGCGAATTCCAATTCAACAGTAGCAGTGAAAGAAGTCTACACAAGTGAAAATTAATACTCGATCTATATTAATCAAACGAGAGGGAGGAGATGGGAATTTGTAGATGCCACTTTAAGCCTAAAAGCTCAAGGGCATCAGGTCGCATTCATGTGAAGAATCATGGACAGACAACTGAAAATTATTTTCAAATGTCACTCGACAATGGTGATGCAAGTGATGAAGATGGTACTGGGTGACGAATACATTAAACTAGCGCAGAAATATTAGACAAATGCAAACATGGCTTATGTTTTCATGGCGTGGGTGCTGGAATTAGAAGAGAAGGAGACGGTGCGGAGCATAATGGAATGTTTTGTAAAGGAAAAGTGGAGAGTGGGAATGGCTGAAATACTAGACATGGCAGTGGTGGGAGCGGACTTTAGACCAGAAGGAGGTTGCTGGCCGTGCCTGTTCTACAAGTTCAACTCACTGTTTGTGCCTTTTTCGTATGGGGCTGCAATATGAGCACAAATATGAAGCAGGGTCAAGCGAATGCAGGCATAGGCTTCGTGCTGGACTGGATGAAGGCCAGGAGGGAGATGGTTTCAGGAACAATGGCTGATGGAGCTTTGGCAAACAACAAGAATGAGGATGCATGAATCAGCAAGGATAGTATTTTGAAATTCCGAACTTTTGAATATGCACCTGAAAAAAAGTGAAATGTGGACCCGGATAGGGGTAATTTTGCAGGGGTTGGGGAAGGATAAGTATGTTGCATACTGTGTATAGCAGAATACAGAATGGAGTCTCCCCTAATCTTACGACGGGTGTGGCTCCCTTAAGCCAATTTCATATATCAAAAAAAAAAAATGCATGTGCAAATTCAAAGGCCTTTCTATAGTATACAAATTATCAAAAAACTTCCGAAGACCACAGACAAGCCTCCTCAATGATAGCTCGTAGAATTAAAATGATGAATAGTTGGGAAATCTCTCTTGAAGTTCATTTGTCCTGCTGCTCAAAATTCACCAATCCATCTGTTCAAAAAGCCTCATGTCCAATACTGTGAAATAAGGTTTGGAAAATGTTTGACCACATATTAGTTCAGTAGCTATTTGAGTCTGAGATATCCCCTAATTTGTGAATGGGATGAATAGTGAGTTATGGCCAAGGGAAAAAACTGAGATAACAATGTCATTAAATAATTCTTCAATAGGAAAAGCAAATGACTACACACGATAGTTGAAAATTTTGATAGACCCCTCACAGTCTGCTGCAATATGAGTGCATAGGTTTCAAAAAAATTTCATTGTTTACTGGAAAAACAAAAGGACAGGAAACAAGAGAAGAGTCGTGGACAGCACAATGACAGGAAGGCCATAAAGGAAATTTGCATGGGGAATAAATTCAAGATTTGACTTCCATAGAGGGCATGAAAGAGCTAATGTTACCTAGATGCAAGAAACTCTAGTTTCATGTATCAAAGGGGAGAAGTATGCTCTATATACGTAAATAGAGCATGTGAGTTTAGCAGATAAATAAGGTTTCGAATTCTACCTCTGTTAGACCCTATTTCAAGCCTGACATTGATTCAAAAATAATAGAATTTGAGTCATTCCTGAATTGTTAACAATATTTTAAAAGATAACATCCATTGAATTTATTATCTGATTTCCCTTGGAGCCATATTTTTTCATGTTAAGTCAAGATTGTGAATGAAATGCAATGAGAAACCTCAACTGACTGCATTCTTATCAACCTTGGCATTCTTTTCCTTTGAGAATAATGGAGTGTGTGAAATCACCTTAGATTAAGATTACTAGCACACATAATTCAAAAGAATATAACAAATTATGACCCTAAAGGTGCTCATAGTAGGTTTAATGATCTGAATTTTCAGAACAGTCCAAATTCATGGTGAAATTAACAAGATGAACCTTTGAGCAAAATTTTCGCTTCCAATATCTGTTCCTTATGTGAAACAACATTTGCAAAATTACCTGAAAATAGTTGATCTGTAAATAACTTCAAGAATTGCATATGCATAACCCTAACATCAAGGATGAACGAAATGATTTTCTTTTTGGTAGTTAACTGAACTCATACAGTGTGGTCAACCAAATCACATTTTCTGCTAGGTGTTAAACTTAGCTCATCATAAACAAATACTGGCATCAATCTGGATCGTGAACAGCAATTGAGACAATGCAAAATGTTGAAGAGAAAGATGAGAATTCAGCATTGGCGAAAGAAGAGATGATTCATATGACCTTCAGAGTGAGAGAGAAGCATAAAAAAATGCTCTTTGAGATGACGCATATAGAGTAACTATAATGAAGAACATTCTATCCAAAGGCAACCATCTAGCGTACAGATGTGCCAAATCAACAAGATCCGTCAGATTTATGTAGCCAAGGCATTAGAAAAGTTTATTAAAAACATTTTGAAACGCAGGTCTGAAATACTAAAACCAGTTAAGGGTCATTTTGTTCACAGTCAAACTGATTACTTGAATGGTATCCTGTACAACATTCTGTCAAAATATCTGTTAGGATTAAAATCAAATAAACTTTTTAGTAAAAATTCTAGAGTTTGGGTCAGTGGTAAAGAAGACACTGATCTACTAAGAGAAAAGACTCTGCAACGCATGATATATCAGTTCTTCTAAAAATTAGCTGGGAACCAAGCTTAAGGTTTGTTTTGGCTTCATTTAAATTAATTTGCAATACAAGATTGAAGGTATGTGATGATTTACTGGACTTCAGCTGTGTAGTTTATAGTCAATCTCCAAAAATCCGCAATTGTGGTTGAAGATTGTCCTCATACTTGTAGTAAATTCCTCACTACCTTCAGATTTTAATAAGATTTTTATTTTATTAAAATCCCATGGAGCATAATGTGTTATTTTATTAGCATTTGTCGTGGCTTCCTTTAAATATTTAATGTAAAAGTTCTCCCCCTCTTCCCCCCCATGAGGAGTGTGGGGTAAGTCATGTAAAAAGGGATGTCTATTTTTAGGTTAACATGTCATTTACTTTCATCTATTGGATTACCCTATTTGATCAACACTTCAGATTTTTTCTCCATTTTTTGTAATATATAAATAAATAAAAAATAGAGTTTTCCTTGATCTTGGGGCAATGTTTAAAGTCCGGTAGGTAACCCAATTAATGAGATTTAAGTAGGTTGTATGTGTAGAAGGTTTGAGTTATGATAGGGATTCAAAAATATGCACAGAAACAATTGAACAATAGAAACAAAAAAGTAGACAATTAGAACTATAACAATAAGATTATATTATGCTTAATTTTTTACATGACTTGCGAGAACGTATGTGTGGTCAATCTCCTTATTGTTCAAACAACTATCTATGTAGTTTTAGAAAAAATGGCCAAGTAAATATATTTACAAGAGGGTGATATATGAAGTGTCAATTATGTAATGATTAACCCCCAAATACTTTTTTTGTTCTAACCCTGAGTTTGGTGCTTGTTGTTTGTGAAATGTTTGAAGTGTTTGCTATGCTTTTCATAGGTGTTCACATTTATATTTGATTTCTCAATGAAGTACATTAATAGAAATGTATTGAATATAAATTTGCTTGCAAGAGACACTTTTAGAAAGCTAAGGAGTTCTAATTAAAATATAGAAATATTTCCGTTCAACATAAGCAACTTACAGAATACAGATTATAATATTTCAGACCTGAAAGAGAGTGTCCCACAGCTATAGGATGTTTTTCCTGAGGGCTACGCCCTTTTGAGGCGTGATACATGAAACACATTATGTACCCTACTGTCTGCCAGTAAATCTAACTCATAAGCCACCTCCCCAACTTGCCTGACAATGGTAAATGGCCCGTAGTAGCGTGGCTTGAGTTTCTCCGAGTCACTCTTCCTAAGAGTGGACTGTCTATAGGGTTGAAGCATGAGGTACACCAAATCACCGACCTCAAACTAACACTCAACCCTCCTCTGATCCACATACTGCTTTTGTTGATTTTGAGTCCTCTGAATATTCTCATGAAGAGCTCTCATAATACCCTGGTTCTCCTGTAACAGATCACCAACACTTGGTACTTTGCAATCGCTCAGTAGCAAATCAATGAAACTCGGAGCATCATAGGCATATAATACTCGGAAAGGTGACATATGTATAGACATGTCGTGAGTGGAATTGTAGTAGTACTCACAAAGATATAACCACTTCACCGAAGCTTTTTGTTGTCTAGAAATATAATTCCGTAGGTATCCCTCCACCCATTTGTTGACGATCTCAGACTTCCCATCTGTTTGGGGATGGTAGCTAGTACTTAGAGTCAGTTCGGTCCCACAAAGTCTCAATAACTCTTGCCAGAAACTACCCATGAGCCTGTTGTCTCTATCGCTGACAATACTCCAAGGTAACCCATGTAACCTAAATACCTCTTGAAAGAACAAATCCGCCGCCTGTATGGCTGAGTAAGTAGTAGTGATCGGAAAGAAGTGTGCATACTTCGTTGATCGTTCAAGTACCACAAAAATGTTGTCTCTACCCTGAGCTTTCGGCAAGCTCCTAATGAAGTCGATCGACAAGCATTACCACTTCCCCTTAGGAATAGGAAGCAACTGCAGTAACCCAGTAGGGTAAGTATGTTCTTGTTTGTTCTACTGACAAATAGAGCACTGCCTGAGATACTGAAGAACGTTTGATTTGAGACCCTTCCACGGGAATTTCTCCCGTACCTGTCTGTAGGTCTTAAAGTACCCGGGATGACCAGCCATGGGTGAATCATGAAGAGTCTTCAAAACCTTGTTCTTCACCTCAGAACCTGGGACTGAAAATATGCTCCCTTTGTAAATGAGAAGATCATTCACTAGAGAGTACCTTCTATCCTGTATAGTCCCATCAATGATGCCAGAAGCCCACAGATTCTTGGCATACTCTGCTAATATCTTGTGACTCCAATCCTCTGAAATCACTGCAATGGAGCTCAAGTGCGGTCGGCAAGATAGTGTATCAACAACTACATTTTGTGTGCCTTTGACATAGGCAATGTCAAAATCATATGACTGCAGTTTGCTAAGCCACTTTTGTTGTCTCTCGTTCAAGTCTCGCTGCCCAAGGAAATGCTTTAAGTTGTTATGATCCATCTTGACACAAAATTTGTTGCCAACTAGATATAGCCTGAATTTGTCCATAGGGTGCATGATAGCCACCATCTCCTTGTCATAAATACTAAAGCTCCTCTCAGGACCCCTTAGCTTCCTTCTCTCGAAAGCTATCGAATGACGATCTTGCATGATTACTGCACCAATACCTTCTCCACTAGGATCACAGTGAAGCTCAAACGGTTTGGTGAAGTCTGGCAATGTCAACACTGGGTATGTCGTCATCAAATGTTTGAACTTCTCAAAACACTCCTGTGCTTGAGGTATCCAAACAAAGGCTCCCTTCTTCATGAAATCTGTAAGCGGTGTTGTATGTCGCGAAAACCCACTAACAAATCGACGATAGAAAGCACAAAAACGCACAAATCCCCTGAGTTGTGTCAAGGTCTCTAGAGTAGGCCAATCAACAATGGTACGAACCTTGTTAGGATCCATGCTGATACCCTCTCTACTAATGATCTGACCAATATAGAGCAACTCTACCATGCTCAATGCACATTTGGACTCCTTGGCGTACAAGGACTCCCTGTCAAGTATGCTCAGCACCGTATCCAAGTGAGCCAGGTGCTCCTCCCAAGAACGACTGTAGACCAATATGTCATTGAAGAACACTAGAACGAACTTTCTCAATTGATGTTGGAAGACCTCGTTCATCGTGGACGAAAACGTGGCTAGAGCGTTGGTTAACTCGAAAGGCATAACCAAAAAGTCATAATGCCCACAATGACATCTGAAGGCGGTCTTCTCAATGTCCTCCTCTCGGACTCTAATCTGATGGTACCCTGTCCTCAAATAATCTTCGAGAAGTAGCAAGCCCCATGAAGCTCGTCTATGAACTCATCAATACGTGGAATGGGATACCTGTTCTTGATGGTTTTCTTGTTCAACATCCTGTAATTGATACACATTCTGAGTGTACCGTCCTTCTTCACCAATACAACTGAAGAAGCAAATGGAGACTTACTCAGCCTGATGTGTCTCATAGCGAGCAACTTTTTGATGGTTTTCTCTATTTCATCTTTCAATCGCTAAGGATGCCGGTAAGGAGTGATCTTAACGGGCTTGGTGCCCTCCTCGAACTCAATAATATGCTCAATGCCCCTGTCTGGAGGTCTACCGTGAGGTATATCACTAAACACCTTAGAATGCTTCATCTGAAGCTTCTATACATCGGGATAATAAGGCATTTTATGCTGCTCATAAGATGGTTGTAACTGACATGCTGCTGCCCACTCAACAATGTCATGCTAAATTATTCTTTGCATTCTCGTGAGTGTAATAACCTTCAAGCTGCTGACCTTGAGGGCTTTTAGTACATGGTTTGTTCCATCAACCTTAAACTTCATCTCCATCTCTCTAAAGTTGAGAGTAAACTCACTGATCACATGAAGCCACTTCATGCAAGAACCACATCGGTGTCACCCATTGTAACCACATAAAAATCTGCCTTGAACTCGTAATTGTCGAGCTTGATGGGCAGATCCGGAATCATCCTCTCACACTTGAGAGTATAACCGTCAACAACCTTAAATTTGATACCCTCAAATCGCTGAGTTTGGATCCCTCTTTTCTCCACTAAAGGTGCGTCAATAAAATTGTGTGTATACCTTGCAAACGGAATGAGCCTTCCCTTTGCATACTTGACATGTGAACCTCATGCAGCTCATTTTCCACTGAAATTTCTGAGTTTTCTTCTAATTCATCTCCATCAGATTGCTGGTCAGAAAAAGCAGAAATTAATTCATCATCATAAAACCATTCCAACCATCTATTTTTTCCCTTTGGCGTGAGAGGACAGTCATGATTTATGTCATAGGGCTTTCACGATCCAAGGGTGCTGCAAACTTTTTGTTTTGATCAAGATTATCTGTTTTCTTAACATCAAGTTTGTTGTCCTTATTTGAAGTGGATGGATTGGAGTTGAATTTACTTTGTGGAGTAGTAAGTTCCATGCTATGAGCTTTCCTCATAGCATCCTGTAAAGTGGGGGGATCAAAAGCTTTGATCCAACCCTTCATTGGCTCAAAAAGCCCCTCTACAAAGAGAATAACCAGCCTTCTCTCTGAGATCCCTGTAACCATAACCGAGATCCTCTGAAATTCACCAATATAGGACTCCAAGCTGCCTAACTGTTTGAGCTGTGCTAAGTCTCTGAAATATAGTTCGGGTTCTTTTCTATCAAATCTTTCCACCAGTCTATCTATGATTCCCTGATAACTAGTAATTTGGTAATGTTGTAGGGTAACCATTCCGTGGTGCCACCAATCATGGGCTACACCATACAAATGTAATGTTGAGAATTTAATGGCATCATCCTCTGCCATGGGATGTAATGTCAGGAATGTATCATGCTTGCTAATCCAAGCTCTAGTAGTGATTCTACCGCTGCCGTCATAGGTAGGAAGAGTGAGTTTATTAGTCGCCTGTCTCAGATCATTGTTCCCGTTATCTCTAGGCCGCCTATCAGCTCGATTCCTGCCATGTTCTCTCTTTTGACTCATAAATCTATGAAAGTTCAGGTGATCTTGAACTCATTGGGGTAAAGCTTCCCATTGATCATGTAATGTCATGATGTTATCTGTGAAGACTACGTCATGTTCTCCCTCCTCCATGTTGCCATCAACTGGATCATGCCTGGCAAAGATAGGACGTGTGGGTCTCTCATAGGTACGTGTAGGAGTAAGTCTTTGGCGTGGAATTCCATGCACACTGCCATCTTCCTCTTGTTCTTGTGGTCTCCTTTGAACAGTCAACTATTGCACTGATGTGCTTAACTGCTGGAGTGCATTAGCCACCTGTTCCTGTCCTACTACTAGGCCTCTCAGAAGGTCTTGAGCCTCCCTGTCCTCATTCTGAGCTCGGTTGTGAGGTTCCCTAGTCTCCTCTCTGTCACCCATTTCTTCGAATGGATTGTCAAAGGGATAATCCTCAAATTGATTTCTCTGACTACCAGGCCTCCTGCGTGAATAGTACCTGTTATATCTGGCTTGATAAAGATGCATATGATATTAACCCCTACAGGCTGGCAAGATTATGTGCTCTGATACCACTGTGAAGAGCCCAGCTGGCTCCAACTCAAACCCCTGATTTTTTTTGGTTATCTTTGTGTTTTTAAAGTTTCTTTGGAGAAATTCTATATAGAAGTATTGGGGGGCGATAGCATATAAATGCATATAAAACTAGAATTTAAACTAAATTTGAGAAACAATTTATGTATTAAGCATTATTCAATTGCTAGAAATAAATCATGAACAACAAACATACCTGAATCTCTCCAGAATAATTAAATAAATAATTTCTGGACTTGGCAGGCAAGAATGGCTGAAATTGAATAAAAGCAACGCTTAGAGCCTGGATCTATCTTCTCCCTTGTAGAAATTGGAGAAATGCAGCTGTGAATGGTAGGCATCTAGGATAGAGTGCAAAGAAGAGCCAAAAATGAAGCACTTTGGCTCCAAGCTTCACACGCCATTCCCATAAGAGCACGCCTTTCAAGGTAAGGTAAGGCCACTGAATGCTGAATGGAAATCTTTATTGAAAGCTGCGAAATGGTGAAGATGGCGTCCTTGGTGAAGAAACCCTCTTCCTTTATTGAAAACTGAAGAACTACTGAATAGAATAACTCTAATAGCACAGATGAACTTCTGGATGAAGCTCCCACAATGGCGATGATTTGACTAGTGTCTGACAGCCTCACAATCACAGATTTAGTGAAGGATTCTCATTATGCAATGAAGGTTTTCCTGAAATCCTTGTCCTTGGACAAAATCACAGAGAAGATAAAAAAGTTGCAATGTCAAATAATCATGAATAGAGTTCGACTTGCAACCCTTTGCCTAATATCATGTCAAAAAGCACGGCTTTCAAGAATTATGTGGCATTTGCCTTTTTGCTTTAAAATACATTTAAATGTGTTTTAATTTATTTCCATAGTTGTGCACTTAAGTGATTTAAATATCACTTAATAAAATACTTTCACTTTAAAAGTATTTAAGTGGCGTTTTACTTTATAAAGTCAATTTGACTTTATAATTAATCATTTAAGTTAATTTAATAACTTAACCACCAAAATACCCATAACTCCTTCCCAACTCAGTATTTTTCCGTGCCGTTAGAAGCTGGCGAACACTGAATTCCATATGCTTGTAATGAAACCAATACTGAGGTGAAAGGGGTGCAAATGACAATACCCACCAAATGGTCACTCTCCCCTTAACCAGATCCTATCTGCCCACTAGGGTCCAGGAAATAGGCTAACTCCGTTGTTCCTGAATTCTGACTAGAGTGGGGACATTACACATCTTTCTTTTGTGCTAGCACAATTGAGCTGTTGCAAGGTGATGAAATTGACTTAATATGTCCTTTATGCATGAGTTTGTGCATCCATCGCTAAATCTCATTCTCTAGAGATGATCTATAGTATAGAGAAGTATTAAGTAAATGTAGTCAAGGAATCAAATTGATGGTATGCCTTACCACACAATTTGTATGCGCTCCTTGTGGTGGTTGAAAGATATCCTTGTACTCTAGCAACTTGCAGTTCAACTTTGAGGTTTTTGTTAATACTATAGGAGCAGTTGTGGTGTGTTTTGCTGCCACAAGGACATTCCTACATTCAGGTCTCACCATCAAAAGCACAAATTTTTTACTAGAATTGGCGATCATTTGACATTGCATAGCACTAATGAGAGAAAGTCTTGGTACTACCTCCAATATGTGCTATCTCTTATCACCAACATCTATGAATGAATTTCTTGGATTTGCCTCATTGGTTGCATGTTGATGATAAAGATAAAGTTGCCCAAATAAAACATCCCATACCTCTAATAGCATGACATCACAGAGGACTATATCTTGAAAAGGCTTGATGTTGTACACTAGTGGATATTGTTGAGTAGCACATTTCTCAAAGCACAAACCAAACCATCCAATGAAGTATGCTTGAGGGTGAGGTGTCAATAGCATGTTCAATCTTTGAATTTCTTCAAAAGAAATCAGGTTCTTCTGATTTCCATTGTCAACTATGAAGTACATTGGTTGTCCATTAATACACATTTGAGAGTGAAAAAAGATTTCTACTTTCTTAGAGTTTGCAAATAAAGCAGAGATATTTTCAGTACCTAACAAGGCACTAGGCTCAATTTCCATAAGGTGCTTACCCCTACATGTTTTGTGGTAGTATTGGTACACTCTATCTCAAGCTATGCGCACAAAGTCTTCCTGACATGATGTTCTTCTATGGAGTGAATGTTGAAATTGTGAATTGTGCACCGCTTGCTAGTCTTGGACTACCTCTAGTTTTGATCTTGTTGTGGTTGTTGTTTCATCTATGAATGGTGCTAAAACCATTCCCTAGTTTGGAATTTTGCTTTGGAAGGCTTAAATTGCAGCTTGTGACGAGACTTAGAATCTCGTGTCTTTCTCTCGAATTTTGCCATTACTTCAAATTTACAATCAAATCTGTAGGCTTCTCCTATAGAAGAGATCTATAGTAAATCCATATCTATTTGAATATGAGGTCTCGAGCCTAACTAGTACTCCAAATCAAGGTTTTGCTTTAAATTTCCAAATTATGAAATATGTAAGTATATTCTTGCACTATTGGATCTCAGCCTTGGTACAACTATGAGAACTCGATGTACTAGTCATCATAGTTTCCTACAGGGTAGAAGGTTTCTTTGAGGGTTGCAATGAAACCATTCCACATATCTACAAATAATTCTATGTTATTCTCATATGTTGTGTAGTAGTTATACCACCACTTCTTTTCTAAGAAAGAAAAATTTAAAAGAGAAGATGTAATTTTGTCTTGATTAAAATATTGATTAACAACATAGTATGAATAGAATTGGTTAAGCTAGTTATCTAGAGCATTAGCATCTATCTTGCCCTCAAACATAATGATGTCTAGATCAACTTGTATCTTGTATGGGAAATGACCATGAAATGATTGTCGTGAACTGGTTGGATTTTGAACTTGTTTGAAAAGTTGTGAAAACTAATCAACAATGCCTACTTTTTCACATGTATGGCACTCCTCTAATTCTTTCCATTGTCTTTGCAAAACATCCTCTATCATCTTCTAGAACATCTTTGGTGTTAGCACGGCTGACATTTTGTCTCCCATAGGTCACATGTTCAAATGAGCCTTAACTTTTTGTAATCAAACCTCATGCGAGTGAGCATACAAAGAAAGATGGTTATTTAATGATCACCCCAATATCAACTCAGAAATGACACAAAGTGAGTTTTGATCTAATAGCAATGACTCGCAGCCTAAGTGTAAAGCCCGGCGGACAACCCAATTAAAGAGATTTGATTAGGTTATGTGTGCAAAAGGTTTGAGATATTATAGGAATTCAAAAACATGCAACGAAACAATTAAACAATAGAAGCAGAGAATAGATAATTAGAAATGTAACAACGAGATTATATTATGCTTAGTTTTGTACACAATCTGTGAGAACAAATTTGTGTTCTATCTCCTTATTGCTCAACCAATTGCCTATGTAACCTTAGAAAGGATTGCTATGTATATATTTATACAAGAGGGAGAGATATGTATTATGAAGCATTAGTTGGGACATGACAGTTCACATTTCCATTGCAACTGTCATAACTATTGCAACTACCAATGAGGGGTCTGCAATAATGTTGACATGGAGTTATGACATATGGTTTGGAACATAGGTGTTGACTAGGATGACACCCATGCTACAAAGGCTGTTATGGAACACCCAAGATTTACAGTATGATTATATGACCAAAACCCCCTAGATTATTCCTCTTTTGTAAAGAGCTTTTGTCTCTTGATGAATGAAAGTGTTGTTTTGGTTTTGCTTGTCAAGCACAAACTAAAAAAGTGTCCTCTGGCTTGATTTCATGTATGTTGTATGTTTGCTAGATTATTTTCATGTCTAATGGTTTATTGAATGTTGAAGGATGAGCTAATTGATCACTGAGTTTTAGCGCATTGCCTCATTTTTACTTTCTTTCTCTATACTGTAAGCTATGTCTACTCCTACCAATTTCTATGCAAGCACTAGATTAGTTTTTAAATCAGATAGAAACCGCTTTTCTCCGGAAGTTACTTGCACAGTTGAAGTTGTGCGTGCAGGCATTGAATACTGAGTTACCCCCAGGCCCCAGATTGACATTATTTTCAGCCTCCAAAGCTGGGTATGTGATTTTGTAGCAATCAACAAAACTAGGCAGTTGAATCCCCATAAATAATCACATAATTTGACACACTACAAAGACACCACGTACTTGAAGTACATTTATTTCCCCAACAGCTTTTGCTTCATAAAATTCCGTGTCATGGAGCATGTTGATTGAAGATTTTTTTTTTTTTGACCAATGTAGCGTGCCAAAAAACCCGAATGTAGTGTCCAAATAAACCCCAAGGACTTTCAACTAGAACGAAAATGAAAATAACATTGTGAACATTGTCCACCATCCAAAAAGACTTAGAATCGATTGAGATAATAAATCTTGAAATGTTAACAAACCTTTCCTTTGTGCTCGACAGTCTTGTCTTTGTAAAAATTTGTGGAAATCATCTGCAGTAAAAAGCAGAATTATATTAGATCCAATCTCAATAGTTTGTTCAAATGTGTTCCAAATCAAGCCTGCCACCCACCTTCCCAGCTCTGCTAGCAGCCTCCACGGCACTAGACAGATATCCACCCAGCTCATCTTCATCGGCTAACTTGCTGTAGTCCCCCATTTCTGATTTTTACAAAAGTAATAGAGTATTTAATATAGTCTTGCAAGCAAATCCACTGCGTATTGCAGAATTTATCCCCGCTTTGTGTAATCTCCTTTTATTTGGAATTGGTACCGTTACCTTGCATTTTATTATACCATTCTTATTCGGCATCGAAGCGGAATATGCGGGAATATATGAGGCCACTAATGAATTATCGTGTGGAAGCCTCTTTGTAAGTGCATTGGTATAATGGTACGCACCTCACTAACTTTTGGACAGAAATTATATGCACCCTTTCATAGGCTGCTTTTGGGTCTTTCAAATCCTTCGATTCTGTTCTTTACATGAATTATTTTAGGGCTATTTATAGAAGTAATAATGACAAACAAATCTAATTTGACATAATCGAAAAGAAATAAATATAAAAAAATAAATGAGATTTATAATATAGTTGAATAATGACATAAGAATGGAATATAAAAGAGAAATAGTGAGAAAATAAAAGATGCATCTTAAAAAAAATTTACAAGAGAAAATGAAACATTAAAAATATATTCAAAATGTAGTAGTTTTCAAAATAAGTTACAATACAGTTTTTGTATTGCAATGCTTCGATGAAGATCTACACTATTGATATGGAGCAATTCTACTAGCATAACTCCACATAAAACTAAGCATACAAAATTCTAGTAGCATAACTACACATAAAACTAACCATACAATTTCCATCCCAAGCCCTTGATACGTAAGTCAATGAGACCCAAGAAATCACCAATCACTTACTAAAACCATAAACCAAGTCTTAGTCCAACTAGTCAAAGTTGGATCCATGCAAGTACCTCTAAAGATAAGTCTTCCCAAATTATATTGTAACTCTCGATTTGACCCTTATGACTAAGGGGGTCTAATGTAAGTCTGAAACACTCTGTGATGAGACTCTTATTACACTTACACACCTCTTCTATGGTTTTATATTTATCTAGTCAAAGATGCTAATCGTAGTCCACCTAGTAACCCTATATTTTATGACTTCTTGAACTCATCATAAAATCAATGACATGTTGGAGAGTGCCAACTAAAGAATCTCAAGATTCCTTCCATATTGGGTGTCCTTTTCCACATGTGTGTGTTATTTTAAAATAATTATGTAATGTCCTAATACATCGAATAGCAAAACTATAAAATGCAACCAATAATTTTCTCACTAACTCAAATGCAACACAAAAAGGTAATGCAACAGGTGTACACACAAGTATAATTGCCACATGTGATGCATCCTAATATCAAGCACATGCAAAAGAATGTGTTTGTGAATGTATAAGAAGAGATAACATTTTGACAAAGAGAAGGCATGTCACATCTCTTTGCAACACACGCCATATAGTGGAAGAAACATGCTCAGAGATGAATGTACCAAAGCAAGTGATAGCTAAGGATAAGACACCTTGTAGATATCTCGCATTGCAAAATTCAAGGAGGGAAGAAAAGTTAAAGTCATCAACCTCAATGCTATCATATGATAAGGTACTTAGTAGCTCATTTAAGAAACCATGGAAGTAGAGAAACAAGACGAAAGAACATATAAATAAGTTTTATTGTTTCCATAAACAATGTTCATGTATTTGAAATTACAAATAGATTTAATAAGAAGGAACATAAGATACATTTAGAACTTAAAAGCTAGTGAACAAGACTACATGATCAATTGATTTTAGAGCTAGGCCAATGCATTCATTTCCTTATGAATGATACATGAGTATGAGGGAGAGAAAGAGAGATGTAATATTAATCCATATAAGTCATTCAAAAACATTTGGCACAAGCAATACAAACATAAAACACAAAGATCTTGTTTCATTCATAAAACGTCATAATAGCATAGTTTATTATTTAGAATGGTCAAACAAAGTATGAAATAGCTAAAATTTATTTGTGTGGACTCAAATTGGACCAAACTATGATTTTTCTATAAAACTAATAGTTTGCAACAGTAATAGAGCTCAAAAAGAGCCCATTGGACTATGGCCTTTTGATAACATATGTGTTATAAACATAGATCCTAGATTCTCACAAGTTATAATGGTTTGACCATAAATATTTTTCTATCTTTACTAAGAGACCACCAGTTCTGTGGAATCCCATAATCCTCACCACTGAAAGACTATATGTTTCCCAAAAAAATCTATCTAGTAATAACTTAGAATAAAAGAGCATTTTTAGATATTTTTTTAGCATTTTGATTTATCCAATTCACCTTAAGGGCATGAGACAAACTATTTAGTTGTGAGAACATTTAGGAAGGAAAATTGCTTTAACTTTCAAGTTCTCAAGAATAAACATATATCATTTTTTCGAAAGATAATTTCTATTAAACTTGACATAGTATATTGGCAAACAATCCTCTTATTGTTACTAATTTAACACTATATTGTTTTAAATGCATTCAATTAAAAAACTTGGATTTTAAACAAATAATATGGGTTTCTATATAGTCTAACATACAAAAATACTTTTCAAATTTCAATATGATAAGAAATAATTATGAGGCAGACATTAAATCCATCCTCTTCAAATCGTTGATTACAATATTTTAATGTTTTTTCTTTGGACGAATAGAGAACATATTGTAGGCACCTAAAAATGATTAATGCATTCTATCTCATTTATCATCATTTTCTGTATCAATATTAATTAAATAGTTTTAGTTATTTAATTTAGCTAACACATCATCCAAATTAATTAAATAATTTTTAATTATTTAATGAATTTCGTCATTTTCTCTCGTTAATATGAATTAAATAATTTTTAATTATTTAATTAACTTCATCATTTTCTCTTATCCACATTAATTTAAAAAAAAATATTTAATTAATTTATCAGTTTTTCCTCTCCATATTAATTAAATGATTATTTAATTATTTAATCAATTCATTAATTTTTCTCCACATTAATCAAATGATCTTTAGTTATTTATTTAATTTCTGAATGTCTTTCATCCAGATTAATTATTTGATTATTCCATGCATTAGTTCTTTTTATCCACTATAGTTAAATAATTTCATCTCTAATTAAACAAATGGATATATTTATTTAATTACTTTTTCTATTTTAATTCTTCTAAAACTAAATAAAATTAAAATTTAATTTTTTTTAATAATATTTTTTCTCATGCACATGAATTAAATAAATTTAATTAATAAATTCTATTTATATTCTTCTAAGTGAGTTAACTAAAAAAGTTCACTTAGGCTAACTTTCACTTCACTCATTCATGTAGCCAATTAACTCATCAATCAAGCCCCTCATCAAGACATGTTTCACTTGCACATTCATCATGATCTCTTAATCAATCAAATTCATCAATTCTTCAAATTATCCTCCACTATTATATTTCGCAAGAATAAGACCATTGGTCATCAATCTAGTGCGGTGGAAGGTTCAATATCAAGCCTGAAGTTACACAACATGTATCGCTCTGAGTAGAGATGTAAACACTTTGGGCTAAAGGTTTCAAAGCCTCCAAAGTAAGGGGAAAGGTGAGCCCTTGTACTATTGGACTCCTACCTATCGACCCCTTGAGGTATTTTATTGATTGGGCCTACACTATGGAGAAACGCTTTCTTGAATAGTTAGGATGTTAATGTGTTTGGTGTGTATTTTGTGCAAGACTAGTAAAATCCATTCAACCTTCGTACCTTGAAAATTCATTGGTCATCTTGTTTGTTATTGTGTGTTTTTTATTCATAAATCAGTGCTTTTCATTTATTAAACTACGCTTTTGAGTGATTGATTTATGCTTCTGAGAAAAATCCTTGTGCTTTAAATTACTTCAGTTGTGCATCTATCTCAGTTGTAGAAATGTGCTTATGTTCAATTTCATGGTGTTATTGACCTATTTTGTTGTGCATTTCTCTAATAGAGTTACACTTTTGAGTCATTATACTACACTTCTGACTTATCTTGTTATGCATCTAATCAGTATTGTGAATCTGCTTTTAATTGATCCCTGAGATTCTAGAACAATGCAAAAATTAGACTTTTAGTCTTTTGAATAGGCATACCAAAAACAAAACCTAAGACATCCCATCTGATTCTATCATCTTCATCCATCAAGAAAATTTTGAATCAAACCTCATCCATCAAAAATTTCATCTCATTTTTTTGGACTCTAAAAATATTATCCTAAACTTGGCCAACAATATTTTTTAGCATATCCCTAATCATCCAATCATCGTACATCCAACAACGAAAATAGTTAGAGTTTGATCTTTTGTCTCTAGCTTACATTTTTTCTTTAAAATTTTCCTATTTCAAGTAGAGAGGTGAGCTAGCTCATATCTCTAGTGCATAAACTAGCTTGGGATCCTTAGCTAATCTTAAGTTGGTAAACTCCACTCCTTATCCTTTTGCTTGGACTCACAAGTCTAGTTCAAGTAAAATCACCCATATCCTAGCAATTATAATACTAGAAGATCTAGATTAACTTTGGTCTATTGTGGTTCTACCCAACATCATTCTTTATAAATCAAAAACATTAACAACCCAAATCATCTTATCCTTTTCCAAATCTAATCATCTTTTTAAGAAGTCCAAATACCTAAATCTATATCAATCATCCACTTTTCACCTCACACATCATTTACCAAAGTCTTGAAACTTGTATTCCTATAACAAGGTCCAAACATAAAAATTTCATGGAGTCTAACCAATTTGATCCAAACACATCAACAACCATGGGAGATAATCAATATGAGTTTCACATGCCTAATCATCTATCCATTCCAAGTGTTTTTACCAAACACCACAACTTTCTTCATCAAGGGTTACTCTTATCTTGGGAGACAACACACAAGATACCTCTAAATCATCACCAACAAGACTACAATAAGTGGAACAAGAGCTCGACGTAATGAAATCCATTGATAGTCTTCTTACTCTAGATCCCGACGAATATTTACTTATTCTAGCTCAGAAAGGTGCTAAGCTACCTTTTTATTTTTATATTGTTACACTTTGAGAACAAGTCCTTACAACCATTACCTCATCACATACCTTAGAGGGAACAAATTCATGTAATTACCAATCATAAACATCTCCATACCACAATCAGTCAACATCTACATATGCCAGGTATTCATATGAATTGCTTGAAACCAACCTTCCATACCTTGAATTAGCACTCACTTATCAACACATGCTCAACAAAACGTCAATCCGCTTCACGAAGGTTCTATCCCATCTAGTCATATCAATACATTCATTCCCATAAATACCCCTGAAATCTCTTCATTCATCCCAGATATCTTCCAAGCCTCCACATCCACTATACCTACGAGCACATACATCCCTCAAAATCACAATCACTTATTCAATTCATCTAACATTCTAAAAAACCAATCACCCACATGCATCCCAAATAATTCTCAATATTCCACATTCACCATACCTAGAACACATACATCCCAAAAAAAATTTAATCTTCCACATTCACCATACCTAAAAATATATACATCCCAAATAATTCTTAATATTCCACATTCAGCATACCTTCAAACACACAAATCCCCCTAAATCATAATCCTTCAATTAGTTCATCTAAGATTCCCCAATTACGTCAATCATTCATCCCCTCAAATTTCACCATTCAACCTCCTATCAACATGTCCACCTTCACGCCTACAAATGTATTGGTACAACAAATCTAGAGATTACAAAATAAAATAGCTAACATTGAATTGGGCCACACAAACAAAAAATACAGACTTGAAGACATATGTCCTTATATTTTTTATAGATCTATCCCTATGATTCCTCTCAATTTTGATATTTCCACAAATATAAAGGAAGAGGTGATCGACACGAACATATACATGAATTTTGAATAGCTTGCCTAGAGGTTTCCTATAATGACACATTTTTAATGTGTATTTTTTGTAATATTTTAAGAGGTCAAGCTATTGAATGGTTTCGTCATCTTCCTCATGAGATCAACACCTTGCATAAATTAGCAAAAAAGTGTATCAATAATTTTTATAACATTGAATATGAAATCTATATGCCTGATTTATGCAACACACGTCAAAGAAATGGAG
This sequence comes from Sequoia sempervirens, assembly GCA_007258455.2. Lineage (NCBI taxonomy): Eukaryota > Viridiplantae > Streptophyta > Pinopsida > Cupressales > Cupressaceae > Sequoia > Sequoia sempervirens. The sequence continues at coordinate 762,079,115 of VDFB02000003.1, forward strand.
AATCATTCATTGCCTTTCTACAACAATGGGGGAACATGGTAACAAAATTCCCATAGACTATACTTGAAAAATAAATTGTGAGAATGTTTTTGAAAATCCAAACCAAGAAATGGGATTTGACTTGACAAGTGCAATGCATTGATTCATTTGATGAAGTCATAGAATTTAAAGGGATAACTATAAAAAATGCTCCCAACAGCAGCGAATCATGGTCTCGTTTTGGCAAAAAAATTTGTGGTCTCCAAACTTTGGCTTGAAGGGGATTCTCTTAACATTACTAAGTGTCTTATGTTGAATATCCTGCCTTCTTGGTCGATTGCCCATCTGATTAATAATTCGCTATCCATCATCAACTCTTTTAATGAGGTTAGAATTTTGCATGTGTTTAGAGAAGCTAACTCGTTGGCTAATGGGTTAACTAATTTGGGAGTGGTGGCTCGAAATAATTGGGATGATTATGAATCCTTGCCACTTAGCCTTAAGATCATTTCCAATAATGACTAGTTGTCATGTAAGTTAAGTGGTAAAACTGGGGGAAAGGCTCTTTTATTTCATTCTAAGTTGGTTTTTGCACGTCGAGTCCTAGGCTTGCTCTTCGCATAATTGCCTTTTAGATATCCGTGAAATTATGTTTTGGCTGCTTAGGTTAGGTTGTACTTGGTATGGCAGGATCACATGCTTTGTGGGTCTTTTTTGCATTTCCTTGTGGTTAGTTTGCCTAATCTTGTCTTTGCAGAAAATTAAGGTGTTGGTGGAGTGTTGTTCGTTGCATGCCGCCATGGGAGGAGCTTGTTGCAGAGTGGAGCTGAGCTCTTGTGAGGAAATTTAGAGTAATGAAATTTTGTGGCAGCTCATATAAAAGAGTGGTCTTAGCCCTTATTTGCTAAAGCTACAAGATTTGAATCTTGAAGTGACAAAGGCTTTTGTTAAAGGGTGGAGCAGTAGGATTTTGCAATACAAAGGTGTGGAGTTTAATATTAATGAGGATTTTGTAGTTGAGGTGACTAGTTTTCCTTCCACTGGAAGGGAATTTTATGGAGATAGAGATGCAGCTAAGAAATCCCTTTCAAATTTCATTAAATATGATGAGAAGAAGAAGTTCAGGTCAATTGGTAGTGGTGGGTACGCTCGCAAATCTCTCAAGAAACTTTGGAAGGATATAGTTCTGGCCATTATGCATTGCTTTACCTTGGAAGGTAGGTTTTCTATAATTTATGGGTATCATTTCATGCTTTTGAACTAGTTTTGCCACAATGCTCTAGTTTTACTTCCTTTTTATCTTCTGCTGTCGATGGAGACTAGTATTGAGGATCATTGGAAGAACCCCAAGAAGGCTATTCTCTAATGGCCTTATGAATCTTATGTTTGAACACATAAAGTTGAAGTTGGTCCCTATTTCTCCTAAGAATCTGGCCCATAAAAAGGGTGCAAAATTTTCTAGCTATGAGACTAGGGATTCGGCGGGGGAGTGGGAAGGGAATTCTGAAGATGATTATTTTGATTTTGAGGAGATGTCGGAGGAGGATAGTGAGTCGGTGGAGGACTCTGAGGCTTCTCAATCCAGGTCCAAGGGCTATTAAATGGATAATGAATATCAGGAACTCTTCTTGTTGTCAGGGAAGAAGAGTGTGAAGGGGAAGAAAAAATGCCCCATGAAAGATAAGATTTCTTTCAAACAGAAGGTGGAGGTGTCTAAAGTTGTGGATTCCCTTTTTATGATGTGAAACATACCCCGAGCACTAGTAAGATGGATGATTTGGAGATTTCCCCTATTCTGGAGGATAGTCATGGTGTTGGTAATGGCCTCGCAAGGTCTGTGCAGCCTATGGAGGTTAATGATCGAGGGAATGAGGGTTTGGTGTGTTTAAAGGAGGGTTGACTCTAACGAAGTTTCTCTAAACTTTCCTATTGGCATTGAGCAGGTTAAAGGGAGTGTTGTGAAGGTGGAGTGGCTGAAAATTTTGGTAGACTTGGAGAATATGATGGATCATCGTCGGGTTAAAGTTTAGGTGATTGAAGTGGAGGATTCCCTTGTTGAGGAATAAATTGAGGATAAAGAGGAGGCACTGGAGGACCCCGTCAAGAATGTTGATTCTCAAGCAGTGCCACCAGTGAATTGGGATGAAGTTAACATGGGCATCTTCTTTTAGATGGTATAGGATGGAACTCACAACTTGCTTTGTTTGGTAAAGTGGCTTTTCTCAGAAGTTAAGGAACTCAATGTCCAACTGAAGAATTGGCAGGTTGTTTGTTGGCGCTAGTGTATGGCAACCAGAAGGAATGGTCGATTAAATATAAGGTTAAAACCATGAATGTTATGCTTGATAAACTTGTTGTGGATGTTATCCATCTTGGTAATACTCATGAGGAGAGGATTACATGCTTGGAATTGGTTGTCCAAAAGAATTTTGAGAAGAGTTTTGTTAATATTGAGGACAAAATTAGTAGGTTGTTTGATGATTTGAAGACGTGGTTAACATTAGTAATAATTCCTTGAAATCGACTGCTAAGGGCCTCTCTGTTCTAAATGAGAAAGCCTTGAGATGGACTGGTAAATCCTTGGAGCTGGGTGATATTGAGAAGGCCATGGAGGATGTTGATTGCCCAGAAATGGTGGAGAAGAATGAGGATACTGCTCCTGTTGTGGAGAAGGATGTGGATGTTGGCCTGTGTTTGAGAATGAGGGGCATGACCAAGAAGTGGTTTGCTATTTCGTTTGAGGAGCTCAAGGATGGGATGGAGATGCACGAGGGGGTCATTAAGGAAAATTTGGCCTCGGTTAATGTTTTTGAAAAAATGTTGTAGCTTTGTTGTTTCTTTTGCTTGGTCAACCTTGTTGATGTTTTGCTTTAGGGTTGTTGATGGGTCTCATGGTTAATTTCTATTGTTAGCATTTTGGTTTCTTTTGGGTATGGGCTTTATTGGTTTAGTATTTCTTGTAGCTTTTTGTTTATGTAAAGGGTTTCGAGGTCCCTTCAAAACTTGCTTAAATCCTTACCAAAAACTATAAAAAATGCTCTCATTTGTAAGGGTTTTGTCAAAATATACAAAGAAAGAAAAGAAAGTAATTTACATTTTAATGAGAAAATCCGCCTATGGGGAAAAAAAAAACATTGTTAATGATGATGTGGTAGATTCAGAATATGTTCAAAACATACAACCATCATCACGTGTGTAGCCAAACAATGAAAATTTGACCCTTCCATGAGGACCACCTAGATAGAACAACAACCCAAGAAGAAAATGCACTCCCCTAAGGGATCCAATTGAATCTTATTTGAGAAAATTGGTCCAATCTAATCTATTAAAGCTACATGAATTTACAAAGATAATGGGTATTGCCAGTACCATAGAGTCAAAGACCATAAGACTCTTGAATTTACAAAATTAAAAAATATTACGTATTATCTTATGTAGCAAGGCGACATCACCGTTGAATATCATCCCAATAATTCATCCAACTATACAAAGTATGACTCAACTTCTATGACCCTATTGTGGCTCATATAGAGGAAATCAATACCAATGTCACCACCATATCCATTAAAGTAAAAAACTACTAAGAAATTAAGTATATATCAAGATACTTTTCAAAAGCATGATCAAAATTATTCATCTATTCTAACGATGGCTCATTGCAAAATAATTGCATTGATAATAGTGATGGCCATAACATATTTGCCTCATTTGAATCCATAATATGTAATATGTAAAATGTTGAAACTGACTAGAAGTTGATAACTAAACCTATTCTACACTCTGGAGTACCATAAGTTGAATAAATGAAATCATGAATCATGAAACAATAATTATTGATAACTTTAATATGAGAATCTATATTAACTTCTTATGCAATTCTGAAGTAACTACTAACAAAAATAAAAACTATAAATGTAGTGAAGGATAGTACCTTGAGTGGGCCTTACTCAGGTGGCTATCTTGACTAAACTAAACCAAATTTGAATCCTTAGATTCAACTCAATCATATCAACTCGAGATCATTCATTACAAATTCCAAAATATGAAATGGAATCTTGCTCAAAGATTGTATTCAGAAAAAACCATGTTTGAACAATCAACATGTTTATGTATTAACAACTGGAGATTGAAAAGTGATTGATAACGAAATCCACAAGTGAAAGATTAATCAACTAATTATCCTAAAGACTCAATCAACAACTATACATATGCACGAGGGAGTTTATTCAAAACATAACTCTAAACTAAAACCATTAATTAGAACTCCCTAGATATCAGAGGGTACTAAGATTTAGTTAGCTTAAATGGAACTAAAAATAAATAAGAATCCAAATAGGATTAGAAGTTTTTAGTATCAAAACTAGAACGTGGAACATATAATTAGTTATACCAGAGTCTTAATGATATCAAGGTTCTCCTTCTTCAGTACCTTTATTGATTTTCATAATGATGCACGATTGTCTTCATCAAGTGTCTCCATGTTGTAGTTATTATGCTCAGTGTGTTCAAAAATGTACGATGTTTCATTATCCAAGAACTCCTTCGCCGGTGGGTTGCATTGTGCAAGGTTTTAGTTCACAAAACACGCACACAATACTAACTACCATGATTAAACACATATATCAATTATAATTCATACATATTCACATATAAATCATGCAACACCATCATATCATAACTGTATTTCCATATAGGTTAACCAAGTTCAAGGTTTTAATGATAAACATAAAAGATGGCATACTGTAGGAATAATTGTCTTAGGAATGTCTTATAAGCAGCATAAAGATAACCAAAAAATAGCTAATAAATGGCCTTGCTGCTTCCCCCAACTACCCTTTTGCTTGCCCTCAAGCAAATGAACTAGGGGGACATATTATAGTGTAGTGTAATCTCTCTGAGATCTATGACAATGTTTATTCCCTTTATCCGCTTCAAGTAGAAACCTCTATAACATGAAAGCATCCTCATTCTGGTAAGTTCCACCTGCTCACATTCCTCCATTTTGTCTCTTGTCTAATGTGGCACTGGATAGAGGAGTATTGGTGGGTAGAATGTAAGTGGTAGCCAATTAAGTGCTTTTTCAGCAACAATATCCATATACCCGTGCACTCTCTCAATCATGGCCATGAAGTTGTACACTGAATGTGGCTCTTTCCTCTATAATTCTGGAGTCAAATTCTCCCATTTTTGTTGCACATACTTATACCAATGATGAACCAACCCAACTGTTAATGTATGCATTTTGTTATAATCTTGCATCCTCAATCTCATGATCTTTCCTCGTAGTCCTTGTACTCCAAAAGTTGTAACCATTCATTTATGATTGCATCAGGGTTCTTAGATTCCTTTCTTACTAGGAGAGCAACAAATCCTTGTCCTCATATTCCTCCATAATTTTACCCCTGAATCTTTTATTCCTAAAGTAGAATTGTAGTGCTCTAACCTATAAATCCCTCACAAACATCAAGGGGTTCCACTTATTCTCGTCATACACTACATAGTTATGCAGATAGTACTCACAAATTTGGTCTTATTCATTTGGTGTAGAGTCAAAATAAATATTAAGGAAATCAAATTTCTTGCTTATTGAAATTGGTTGGTTACTTATTAGTCTGCTAAATCGAAAACTTAAAAACTTTTCTTGCAAAAATAATGCATAAGTTTTTGTTGGGGGTCTGCATCTAGCAATTTGGGTAGTTTTATCTACTTCCTCCTCCACTCTAACTGCTAAGTTTTTCAACTCAATGTACTTCCCCTCCAACACTTTGGTAGGCTTTGCAATTAGGGTTTCTTTTTCTCTTCTCCAATGTTCCTTTCTTGTGAAAATTCATTAACAAACTTTCATATTTGATACCCAAGGGATAGATTTATCTGATGAGTTGTAGTCTTTATAGGAGGGGGTCTTCTATTCTTTGATGCAAGCTATGTATCCCCTATTTTGACTATGGCAAGTTGTGCTAACAGGTCCAATCTTGCCTTGTTTCCATATGTCTATAGTTTCTGCTCCAACTCTTGAATCTTCATCTCTCTGTCTTTATCCCTTTGTTCATAAGTTTTCACTTGGTTCTTCCAATTGGTTAATTATTTGTAATGTTTCCTCCAATTCCTTCCTAACATTCCTTTCTTCTAAAAATATTTCCTCACCCCTTAAAGTCTGACCATCACAACCCCTTATGTATTAAAAACCCTCATTGTCAGGGTGTATGGGGTTCTCTTCTTGATTTTATAAGCAACAAAAATATCCTTTAAATCCAAGTCAGAGGTTGATACATACCATTTTCTTTTGGCAGGAACATGCACATTCTCAGGAGCATTTTCGTTTATTTTTGAGTCAATTTCAACCATCATAATATTTTGCTCTTTTGTTTCCTTACCCTTCAATTCCTCCAATGATTTTCATATGCTTCCCCTCATAACACCTTTATTTCTCAACTGGCCTTAAGGCCTAGGTGTAGTAGATGTCTCTATGTATCATTTTTCTTCTGCACCTTTGAAGGTGTAGAAGAGTTCGTAGATTTAGGTTTCTTAGGGGTAGATGGGGTCTCCTTTGGTGTCGGTTGACTAGATGTTGCAGGTGATGATTCTTGCACATTTTTCTCCTGATAGGTGCGGCTACGAGTAGGTGAAGTAGTAGGTGAAACAAGAGGGGTTCCTCTTATAGGTGTAGTTGATGGTTCTAGGGTTTCAAGAACTGTGCGTTGCTCTAGTATACAAGTTGTATACGTAATTTGGCACATGAACAAGTATATTTTGATGAAGATGGCTTAATAATTTGAAATGAACAGTGTAAAGAAGGGATAACCTACCATCACATGTAAGGTACATAATGATATAAGAGGCACATGCAACCCATACCCATGGAAGTGAAAGTCTTTCAATATCTTGGGATGATGAATCCAGGTTTTCTCCTGGCTCACTGAACTCTTCCCTTGCAGCCACTACATTTGCTCAGACTGGAAATTCAGCTCAAGTCCTGAACAAACCAGATACTTGTGTAATTACTCCTTCTAAAGCATCTATTGCCAATTCTTTTACATTGTCTTGATCATGTTGCAATATAGCTACAAATCTCCTTGTTATATCATTATCAAATTCTATCAACTTTAGAAAGTAATCTAGCCATCGTACCCTTGTGTAAATGGGCAACACTAAAGCATCTTCCAATATTTATTTATGTTCAGCTAGCTCCCTTAAGATAATGTCACCTCCCATGGTGAAATATTCTGCCTCTAATCAAAAACTTTAAAAATTCAACTGAAACTTTAATCTCAACAGTCCACCTGTTGATGTGTTTTTTGTGACCGCCCGAAACAGCAGAATAAAGTTACCAACGGCTACTCTATTCTCTCTTGATCAAAGTATTCAGCATGCTAAGATTGTGAGAGAGTTCATGCTTTCAACTCCAAGGTTCCTTCTATGCAATGGATAACGTCATTTGATTTGTTGTGATTTTGCTGGTATCACGAGGGGACTTACTTAATTGGTCGGAAGTCAACAACAAACAACAGATTAAAGGGAAAGCAGATTTTTCGTGGCTCGAATGATTTATCAGGTACGTGGAAATTTTCTACTATTAACCAAGAATTGTACTGAATTTAAATAAGTGCAGGGTTTAGAACGTCTAAGTTCTATTCTAAGGTGTGGGATACGTAACTCAACTTTAGCAAGCCTCAACTGGACTTCGCTTTGCCTCGCGTCAGATAGCTTCCACGGAGTCGGTGCAATCTTCAAGGGAATAATCAAAAGGTTTTCAAATCACAACTTGACATAAAGACCACGATGTAATTGAAGTTAGATTCGAATGGTTCCAGTCGACCACACAAGGAAAACCCACCGTTAATAGGCTCGCTAGTGGTATGGATTAGAGGAAGTTTGCTTGAATTAAACACCACCTTCCACAATTACTAGCTACTTGCATGAAACAAATTCTATTTAATTTACTCTAAAATCCTACTTGAAGTGGAAGGACAAAGAAACCTCTCTAGCTACTCACAACAAAAGACGAAATCATGATCAATGAAAACTCTTTTAATTGAGAGAGTGTTCACAACAATTTCTTACAAAGTTTTCAAAGGAAAAACTTTGCTTCTTCCCCAAACTATGTTAACAACCTATGCTAAGCTATCTCAACTAGCCTCTGTGTTATAGTCTCTAATCTCTAATATCTAATCTGTAATGAATGTGCAAATGAGGGGGAGTGCCCCTTATATAGTTTGCCAATCTCAATTGACGGTCCAGATTGAATTACAATGGACGGCTCACATTGAGCCACATGAACGCTAGACTAGATTCTACCCTACTAACCGCTAGAAGGTGGAGGAGTGGTGCAATTAATGAGCACAAAATAATAGATTCCTCCTTTGACCATTATTGGCAATTAATGCCCATTACCCTTCTAGGAGATTCTCGTCCAAGATCATATTCCTATTATTCTTCTCTCTGACTGCGAAAACAACAAACTGGGCCAACACTGCATCAACATCCTGTTCTGAAATGGCTGGAGTGAGGTTAAGCTGAAACTCGAGGATGGCGATTGTTTGCTCCTGCCGGATACAAGATTTTCTCTAGGCCTCGATGGATTCCTGAGTGCTCTAAATAATAGTGGAGAAAGTGGACACATTCTCAAAGTCATCTTGAGCAAACGTTCTTACTTTGGAGAAGAATGGGTGCAACCTGCCCTTCAAGCCATCCACTTTCAACTCCTTAGGAGCCAACCGTTTTGTGAACAATGCCTCGAGTTTGTTGAAGATACCTTCTCAAATGTTCCCCATGACCTTCCTAACCTTGACTGACTAAGCCCTCGCTATGTCAAAGAAACTTTGGCTAGTGAATGCTGCAGAATACCAGTCATGAAAATCATACCTATCTCCAGCCTGAATTACCCCTCCCTTAATTAAAGTCTGCACTAGCATATGCATTAGAGCAGCTAGGCGTGGAATAGTCTTGTCTTGAAAAATATGAGTATCACTCCATGCATGTTCAATGTTTTCCATACAAGAGAGGATGCTAGAGGCGTGCAAAAAGGAAGAGACAAGGTCCTCAATTAATTTCTCATCTTCAACCCGGACTCCACCGACCCACTTGTCTCCCTCTTGAATTGCCCTCTTCATTTCTTTGATCCCGCTAATTGACTCCCGTGGAAACTCGGTTGGAAGATCGAATGCTAGATTGTCCTGGGCACATTGATGTGCTAGATGTTGTACATATCCAATTAACGACTTATGCTCCTTCTTCAACTTCTTAGATTTTTCTCCTTTTCGAAGCAGTCTATGCTTCAATGCCTGGAAGGAGTTTTCAATTTCCCCAATCACTTGTGCTCTTGTAGGATGTCGTAGTTCAACTGTAATGATAGTGTAATTCTCGAGCATTGCTTCATCTCGATCACGTTCTTCCCTTGGAATTGCAACATGAAGAGTGGGTGAACCAGGCTCATCTGTTTCAATCCTTGAGTATCTTTTGGCTCTTTTCTTCTTCGGTGACCCACTTATTCTGTTAAGGAGTTCCTCCATCTCTATTGCATTCATGAGCCAATTTAGAACAACCCATTGAGTGTTGCAAGCAACAAGTGGCTGCTCCTCTGTTGCCTCTACTTCATGAACTTCTTCTCTAATAACAACATTTTGTTGGGGCTCTTCCATCTCCATGTTTTGTATATCCTCTTCCAACTGTAATACATTCTCCTCCAAACCATGGGCTTCAGGCTCCGTAGAATTCTCATCTTCAAAGGCTGCCTCGATCACATGCTCTAATTGAGTTTCAGTTCTTGTTTCTTCTTCCTCATCCTTTGGCTGGCCCTCACTCCTGGGAGCATTAGCACTCCGACTATCCCACCCCCCAAGAAATGGTTGAGTGACTTCCTCCATTTCTTGCCTCTGACTCACAAATAATGAAACTTCTTGGATGCTTGAAGAGTGAGTCAACAACTGTGTAGGTGATGCTTCTTCTGTTCTCTGAGGCTCTGGCTGAACTGGGGTCTTCTTCCGTGGCTCTGTAGTTTGCATGACCTATTTTTTGTTGCTTGATGTAGGTGGCCTCTGATCTCCCATGAGGTTGTATGTGAGAGGGATTGATTTTCTCTTGATCCTGTGAACATGTCTATCAACCTAGCTTCTTGTGAATGTTAAGACTGGTATAGACAATGTGTCCAAGTCCGTGATCTTTAGCTCCAACCAATCAAGTGGTGGGAACGACGTGTCATTTATTGACTCATAATCTAGGTGAATAATGATTGCATCCTCATCCACTTGGTCCGGAACTTGAATAACTTCACATTCTCTAATCAATTTCAGGGTTAGCCTAGAGAACATCCTTATGATTTCAGCTTCGTCTTCTGCATTAGCCCAAAAATATTCAACATGAGCCTTATGTCGATATTCTTCACCTTGTACTACTCTGATCTTTCTGTGAGGATCAAAGTCTTGTCTACTGTTGTGGAGAGTGAGGTGAAAGAATTGTAGTTCATCCTTTGCCTCTTTAGCTACTTGGAAAGATGGACAGTCTTCAATTGAAGTCCCCATAACAATAGGGATGTTCAGCCCTCCTTTCTTCCTTTTGTTTATGATTTTGTCATAGGCAATGAGTTGCCTAGACACTTCCAACATCATCATTCTGTTCGTGGGGTACCTTGGTAATCTATAAGCATAAGAAGTAAACCCCTACAACCTGATATAAGTGAACTTCGGGAATTGGATAAACCAATACCTGTACTCCTGAATCAACTTTTGGGCGTTCTTGGATATCCTTTGTTGTGTTCTTCGTTGAAGAGTCCTGGTGATGTGCATAGTAAAAGTGTCGTTCACTCTCTTGAAGTTGGAGGTATTTGTCAAATGCAGCTGCTTGCAAGCTTCATTGATTTTAAATTGATCAGGACCGCTTCCGATTGGCTCTTGGTATGTCAATCCTTTATATTTTGTCATCTAAGCTAGCATATAGATTCCATACGAACTCATATAAAATGTCCTTGTTCTCTTCAAATTTCTAAACTGCTTAGCTATATTGTCACTGATCATTCTTGCTTAGTCGACGTACTCCTTTGCCTTCAACAATGTGCTGATATAGAAGAACATCCAAGGTTCAAATGCATATACTTGTGGGTTGTCATTCACTCGGCTGAGCATCATGATTAAATCACAGTACTCTTACTTCAGCTCCTTTGAGATAATTTGCTTAGGCAACTTGGCGCCAGGAGGTTTTGGCTTTTTCATCCATGATGTATAAATTATTTTTTCTCACCTCTCAAAAGATGAGGCGTACATTTTGTCAACTCTTTCCTTTGTCTTATACAACATCTTCTCAAAGACTGGAATCCCAAACGCCTCTCCAATAACACCGGGCGTGAAGTTGGAAAACAACTGGTCGTTCGAGGAGACAATTGTTCTGTGGTCAAGCCTATAATAATTCGCACACTCCATAATCAGCTTAGGACATCGGACTACTGGTGGGAAACTGGCAGCTGCATAAAGTCCGCTCTACATGATATTGTGCCATGTCTCTGACGGATGATGGCCACCTTGCCCATATATTCTCCTCTTGAGTGCTTCGAGGTTGAATGGACCAAGGTTGGTGTCAGTCAACCCTGCCAACTTCAAGACAAACTTTGACTCGTGAAGAAAAGATTTCTTCAGTTGCTTGATGTTCGCCTACTTGGAGGCATTTTCCTTGTTCGCATTTGTATTTCTAGCTCTACCAGTAGCTTTGCTCGTTCCAGCAGTGTCTCCCCTTCACACTTCAGCCATCTGCAAAAGTAAAATACGAATATTACAATTCAGATTTAAAAATAAAATTACCACGAGATGGTTGGAAATATGGAGTTAGCTTCGAAAATGAAAGTTCTTCATCAATAAACTACCAACTCCAAACGTCGAGAATTCTGACTTCGAAATTCGAACTTCAAGCTCTAACCACTTTCAACAGTATTACTTTCAACACTTAGAAAATAAATTACTCAATTCGGCCACTTCAGAAATCTCTTCTTTGTCATTCACTCGCTTTAGCTTCAACACTCTTCACAATTTCAACTCTGCAAATGGTGAAGAAAAATGGACAACTTCAAAGTTTAAATAATTGTGAGAAGGCGCCCAACTTAGCAACTACAATAACTCTTCTTCTCCACTTCTTAGCAATTTTCCAATTCGGGAGAGATGACTGGTGAATCGTCGCCAAGATTATGCATAGTCGTCATAGAGTTGTCATAGGAATTTGCTATTGCTGGAGATTCCTTCTTTGAAAAATTCAAAATTTCCTAGTTGACTGCATGTAACGCTTAATGAATTCAAACATTCTTGGGAAATAAAATCTCTAGCATAAAAATTTCTTTCCTTGGCAAAGGCATTTTTAATCATGGCAATTTTATTTTAAATGCCTTAGAACAATTTTATTTCTTCAAAGAATTTATCTCCATCTCACATTTTAGGCGTATTTCACAGTATTTTATTTTCGAAGGCTTCAACAAAATTTTATTTCTCACTTTATTCTTCTGCCTTAGAAATTTTTATTCATCCTCAGACTTAGGCATATTTTATTTCCTCTAGAAAATTTCACCATTTGTAATCTCCGGTGTTGATTTCAAAATCTCAAGGCAAAATTATTTCCTCTTAAAAACATTTTTCAAGACCCCTAGGCTTTAAGAAAAGAAAAAAATTCCCCTTAGAAAATATTTCTCAACTTGATAAATGCATGTGTGTGCACGAAGGGGGTCATTAAATTTGCCCAGCTTTGGCAAATAATTTTATTAATGTTTACTTTGACTTCTCAACCTTAGGCGCATTTGCTAAGTCAAATTTTCATTTCCAACGCCTATAAAAATTCCATCATCCACTCATCATGTTGGTCGCATTTAGAGGGGTCCACTTCTAGCTAGGCACATTTAGCATCTCCTACTTTCATTTCTAACGACTTAGAATATTTTCCAACTTTGATATTGCCCTCTTCAAGCCAAGTGCATTTGACACTCTTGACTTCCAACTTTATTCCCTTGGAAAATTTGTTGGTCATGCTCTTCAGTCTAGGCACATTTACCAACTTGAGGTTTCAATTTTCAACACTTGATCGAATCTCCATCAACTCACCTTTCATTGTTTCTCAAGGGCACATTTGGGGGTAGGAACTTTCAATTTTCCAGACTTACAAGAATTTTTCAACTCACCCTCTCCAAGTTTGGGCGCATTTAGGTAGGAGTACTTCAAGTTTCATTGCCTTAGATAAATTTTAAGTTATCTCCAAGCTAAGGCGCATTTGGGGGTAGGAGCTTCCAAATTTCATGCCTTAGCAAAATTTCACTTGCCTCCTCCAGTTTGGGCACATTTAGGTAGGAGTACTTTCAATTTTGCTACACTTAGAAAATTTTGCAACCTCTTATTCTTAGCTAAGGCACATTTGACCCTCTTGACTTCTAATTTTCGATACTTAGAAAAATTTCTTCACTCCATGCAAGTTGGGCGCATTTAGCCAGGGCCTACTTCCAATTTCAAACACTTAGAATATTTTTCTCATGGCATCTTTACCTTGGGCACATATTGGGGTCTGAGCTTTCATTTTCAACACTCAAATATTTTTCCATTGACCTGCAATTGCTAGGGCGCATATGAGATGGGCTACTTCCAATTTTGATGTCTTAGCCAAATTTCTAAGTCCTTCAACTTCTCAAGTTGGGCTCATATGCTAGGCGGAGCTTCAAGTTTCGTTGAGTTAGAAAATTTCCAACACTCATTGCCATGTTAGGCACACGTGAGGGGTCAAGCTTCCATTTTCAAGGACTTAGTTAAATTTTCACCATATCTCTTCAAGGTTAGGCGCATTTCACCCATGGAGCTTCCAATTTTTCTAGACTTAAACAAATTTCAAGCTCCTCCAAATTGCTAGGGTGGATTTGAGGAGGGTTGCTTTCATTTTTATCAGAGTTAGATGATTTTCAAGCTTTTTGCCTGATTTAGGGCGGATTGTTCATGATGTCTTCAGCTTGCCCTAGCTTTCTATTTTTAGAAAGTTTCACACTGTTCGTGTTTTGAGTTGATTTCGAGCTCCGGAAGGCTTGATTTTCGTTTTGCCTAGATCCTCATGACGTGACTGAGCTGTTGGCGCCTGATGCTTGCATGCACTTGCTATTTTTAGTAACTTGCTAAAAATAGTAAGAGTTCAAAATGAGCTCAAATTTTGTGAGTAGATTGCCTGAGAGGTGTTGGTCATGACTAGATGTTGCTTCTGCGTGACTCTCATGTTTCTCCCTACTTTTTAGGAAACCCTAATTCCTCTACATGAACCTGCTAAAAATGGTAAGTTCCTGATTTTGAAACTTCTGTAACTCGGTTTGATCTAAAATTTTCTCCATGGGGTCCTCATGGGTGAACTGACATGTTCGTTGGTGCCTCACACTGACCTGCCATTTATAGCCTGCCTCAGAAGTGACTTACTATAAATAGTAAGTGCTCAGATTGTCTTCAAATTTTACCAGTTGATTGATTGAAGGATGCTGATCGTGGTGGGATAAGTCAGTTTTCAGACTTCTCGAGATCTACCCCCTCTTTTTTAAGCACAGAAGTAGGAAACCCTAATCTGACTTGCGTGTGTCCCAAATGACCTTCGTTTGACCTCGTTTCTATTGCATGTCATTATGTTTGTGATTCTGAAGTGCTAGGGGGGAAGTTGTCAGAGTGAACCTGCTAAGAAGAGTAAGTGCCAAGAAAAGTGCCCAACCAACTGTCGGATGTGCTTGCATGTCATACTGGCTGAGAGATTTCAAAAAACCCAAAAAAATGGTCAAGATGCGAGTACTAGCTAAAAATTGCAAGCCCCTGAAAAGTGATCAACTTATCTCTCATGTTACCTTGTTGCGTAGCTCTCGAAAAACCCATAAAGAATATCCTGACATGCACTGAAGAATCTTGCATGCAAACCCTAAAAATAGCCTCTGAAGCCCGAATTACTAAAAGTGATTGCCTCATTTTGCATGTTACATTGTCGCGAAGGTTTTGAAAAACCGATAAATATTCTCCAGACATGCATTGAAAAATCATATATGCAAACCCTAAAATTAGCACCCGTAGTCTAGACTGCTAAAAATAGCAAATTGTCAGAATTTGCTCAAATTTTGTAGGTAAGTACTTTGAAGTGTTTGGATTATGGTGTAACAGTCCATTTCTCAAAAATCTCAGCAGGAAAGCATTAATCGGAGTACTTATTATAAATAGCAAGTTGCGAGATTCAACTCAAAATTTGATGGGAACTTGTTGGAAGCCTCCTGACAACAGTGCCAAACTCAGACTTCAATTTACTCACTCAATTTTAACCTCAAACTTGCCTGAAGAAAGCAAACCCTAATTCCATAGACTTAGCCAAAATTTGAATTCCAGCCCAAAACGGGCACACCCCTGGAAATACATACAAAAAAGAGAGAGTCAGTGGGAAAACCAAAGCCAAAAGACAGGAATGAAGCAAAAATTAGGGGGTCCCCATCTTGAATGGGGTGATGTGTGAAAAGGTCACAACACCACCAACCCAAGTTATCTATTACACTTGCATGCACCTTTCCTTTAGCAACTTCAATCACTTTACCCTTTTCTCCTCTATTCAACTATTATAAGATTGTAAGGCTTTGAATTAGCTTAAAATTAGGCAATTGTCACTAGAATCGATAGGAAAAAGGTTGTATGTGTAAAATAGTGTATGGAAAAAAGGTTTGTATGTTTCCCTCTTGGTTATGTGTTTGGCTTTTATGGCTTTTTCGTGGCGGAAACTAAAATTTTGCCTTATAAATTACCCTCTCCTCAACTTAAATTCTTGACGTGTCCTTAGTTTAAGTTATGAAAAATAGGCAAAGGTGATGATTGCAAAGTATGGAAATAGAAGTAATGAATAAAAAGTATGCAAGATTTAATGCAAATACATATTGAACATCAGGAAAATCCATGTTAGTTATGGTTGTGAAGTAGCCATACCTGTCGAATATGATGAACATAACTTTGTGCGTGTGAGGCTCATTTGAATATTATCTATTGCATGTCACTAATTTGACATGATTTAATTACAATGAATGAATGTGTGGAGGGTGAAATTAATGACAAGTTGTGAAATTAGAGACTTGAACTATCTATTCCAACTGCGTTTCACCTTTGTCGAATTGTGAAGAAAATTTGTGTTCAAATCTCCTTCCTCTAGGCATGTGTCCCTGGACTCTGGGCGCCAATAACACTCTTCATGCTGCAATAGTTCATTGTATTCGGCCATTAAGGATTATTCTTTTTCGAATTCAGTATTTTTCATACCTTGCTTTGCAATAGTTTCCCCCAGTGCGGCCAAATCTTCATGCACACGCTCTTTTTGTGCAAAACATTTTTGAAAGTAGAACTATTCCACCCCCTCAATTTGATCTTCATTCTCTGCAATTTTTTGTGCAATATAAAACTTTTGGATCCCTTCAACGTAATTGGTTCCTGCCACCATTACTTCATGACGACCAGGAGATCCTCTGAGTGCATCCACATTTTTTTGAATTTGAATTGGCTTCTGGGGGGCTTTTGTCTCTTCATTGATCATGAGGGACATTGGGAAATGGTTTGATATTGCTATAGGCCAAATTGTTGATTTCGGTAGCAAATTACCCTGCAACCAATCTTCAGACACTAGAAACCTATCAAGCCTTTCGCCAATGTTAGTGAAATCCTTTCGTCTGTTGTTCCAAGTATAGGTACCATTAACAATTTTTATATCTATCAATTTATTCTCCTCAATAAACTTCAAGAAATATTTTTGTGCTTGCAAATTTTTTCTAGAGCCCCCTAGTTTTTCTTTGAGATCCGCTATTGCATTGAAGTCACCCTCAATCACAACTTTGGATTTTCCCAAATTTTTTAGATATATTATCCCAAAGTAATTTTTTTCCTCCGTCTTAATAGGGCCATACAGATTATGTAATTCAAATTTTGCTTGAGAGTGAAAAATATTTACCTCTAGTTTCATCCAGTATGAATTTGAGTTTGTCAAAGTTACCTTGATCCTTCCTGGTCGACAAAGGACTTTGAGTCCACCTGAGGCCCTTTCCGCATCCACCATCAGGCGTTCCCAATTTTTACCTGATTTGAGGAATTTAGAGGATTCTTCACCTTCTATTTTTGTTTCCTGCAAGAGAATGATGTCTGGCGATTGATAGTCCAACTGGCGTGTCACCAGACATTTTTTGTTAGGGGCATTTATGCCCCTAACATTCCAAGTGAGGATCTTAATCTCCGGCCAAGGGAGGCATTTGCTCCCTTGGAACGAGGCGTGTAGGATCTTAAAGATGGTTGGTTGTCGTTGAAGGCCTCTTCAGGTCTTTGTTTTGGGGATTTTCTTCCCACTTTGGATGTGGAAGGTTTCTTTGTCGACTGCCTTATAGTGCATTTTTTTGTTATGTCAAGATCTTCCTCAGATTCTCGTTCAGACAAATGTTTCAAATTTTCAAAGGGACAGGTTGAACGCCATTCAAGCATTTTTAATGGAGAGTTATGTTACTCCTCCGAACCTCCAATCTCACCTTCTTCTTGTACAGGTACATTTTTAAAACCATGTGTTTCGAGTGGCTATGCCAGTATGATTTGCAAGTTTTTTACATGCTCCGATGCCTGGAGGCTGGTTTGCTCCATTGCACAATTATGAATCCCTGTCTCTGTCAGTTGTTGACTTTCTGATTTCTCTTTTTTCTATTTTTCTCTCAAAATTTCTCTTGTTGGAGGGAAGTGCTTATAATTTCCCGCAAAGTGATTCCTCCGTTTACAGTTGATGTAGTAAAATTTTGGGACTTATATTTCAATGTTCTGTGCCCAGGTGTTTTCACCCGCTCTTAGGTCAATCAAGTTAGGAATATTATTTATTAATAATATCAATATTGTTTCATAAATTAGGGATTCGCCTTCACACAAATCTATTTGAAGTGTTTTACCCAGCGAATTGCCAATTCGAGCGATGCAGCCTCCTGACGAATATTCGAAGGGTAGGTGTATAGGCGAACCCATATTGTGTTGTTTCCTAGATTGAACTTTAACGAATTGAAGTTTCTCGATGATTTTTGCAGGTATAAATATGAGGAACCATTTTTCCAAATTTTCGTTTCGATTATTTTATCCCTTTTTTATTCAATCTTGAAAACTACCATAAAAAATCCTTTGGGTAAAAAGTTTAGGATCGGGTCTAGATTCCAATTTTGCATCACTTATTCTCCTATTTCTTTTCTTGTGAACCATTTACTCAAAAATCTGTCGGTAATTGCCCTCTATTCAAGGAAATTGACATCTCCTTCCACAATGTCTTTGACATCCACCTTGGTTTTGTCCATAGATTCATTCATGTGAATATTTTCCCTAGATTTTTGACCTCTATCTTTAGAAAATTGATCTTGCTTCTCTTGAATTGCATAGCTCCTTCCTCCTTCCGCCATCTCAACTCACCGTCCAAATTTGTTAGTTTAATTTAATAATAAGGAATTATTTAATTAAATGACGAGAGATTAGGGATAATGAATAATAAAATGACAAAGGATATTGGAGAATGACATTAATAATATAATAATAAAGAAAGAGGAATTATTTTGGTGTCTACATTTTTTTCTCTTTGAGATAATATTCAAAGTAACATTGTTTTTATAGACATGTAAAAATGACTTAACATTTATCACACATCCTGAACGACATTTTCTCATCATCAACATCATTATCACTTAATATCATCGCATTTCACATCAATTACATCAAAAACCCGAATTTCCTCTATTAATTGAATAACATTACATTATTTAATTAATTCACTTTTTCATCATTTTTTACTAAGTAAATAAATTTCATTTATTTTATAAAGTCACTTTATTGCTCCTAATTAATTAAATAACATCAATTATTTAATTGTCTCTAATTTACCCTATTCCCCTAAGCCAATTAAATTATTAATACCTAATAGTTTAATTAAATCACTTTTCCTGAAACTTGAATAATTAAATAAATGATTCAAACATCATTCAAAAAGATCAAAACAAACAAATGCAACTTTGTTTGTAAAATTCAAACATGACTTACACATTCAACTCAAAAGGCTTAATTAATTAACTTCAACACCTTTTATGATTCAGAAAATTACGATCCTCCGATTGGTCACTCTGATTGGCTGACTAATTCATCTGTTCTTGAATCCCACTGAAAGCTCAACTCGATTTCTTCAATTCCATAGATTATTCAATTTGTTTCCTCAAATCCACTGAACACTCAAATTGTTTTCTTCAATCACATTGATTACGTAATCAAAGTCCACTAATTCTTTCCATTTAATTCCTCTCAATGGTTTTAAACTATTGATCAGGATATTTTACTACACGATCTCGATCGTTAATTTCGAAACACAAAATTTATATAACAATCATCTTCTTCGTCAAAAATTATTAGAGAATTGACATCTTTTACACAAAGAAATAATATTGAAATTGTAATTGATTTCTTGGAAGCTATTATGACAAGGATGCTAGCCAAAAATTGTAATTGTAATTGATTTCTATAACAATCATCTTCTTTGTCAAAAATGATTAGAGAATTGACATCTTTTACACAAAGAAATAATATTGAAATTGTAATTGATTTCTTGGAAGCTATTATGACATAGAATATCACACACAAAAACTAGAGAATATTATTGTACTAAGAATAATGAAATGCTTACATGCAAAGGATCCCAAATATTCGAGTTTTGTAATGCATGCCCTTATAGAAAATTATAGAAGTTCCCTTTTCTCAGTATACACTCTTTCCCCCAAAAAGCTACCTAAAAATCAAAAACTAGCCCATACATAACTCCTTTTCAGTTTTGGAGCCAAAAACACAATCGAATTATGAGTTTTGGCGGCTTGGTGTTGAAAATTACAATTTCAAATTCAAATTTTAAAACTACATTAAAAAATTAGCACATTTTTTGAAAATGCGTCAACTTTCGGGAGCCATAACTTTTGATCTGGGGCTCCATTTGAGGAACCGTTTGAACCGTTGGAAAGGTCTCAGAGTGAATAACGCGCCATGAACTTGCTCTGCCAATTTCAATATTTTTGGGCTCGTACAAGACTGTTTAGTGCCTCAAATTGGACTCGTAAGATTTTTCAAGGCAAAAAGAAATAAACTAAAACTTGAATAACTTTCAAACCGAGAATGATCTTGACCTGATGCTTTCGCCAAAGTGCTTATTTTTCTGTCCTGAAGCTTCCCATAAATTTTTGCCTCCTCACACCTTCAAATTTAAAACTGCTAAAAATAGAAATTGACCAGAAAAAATAGAAATGCAATTCTGAAAGTTGGGAACTCTTATTTGACGAAAAGGGTATCCTGAAATGCAAAAACATCTACAAAAAGGTAACAAAAAGGAAACATAAAGGAAAACATATTTTTGGGTGATGTAGGATTTCCCTAACACCAGTGGATGCTCTTGCATCAAACACTCAGGGTAATTTGAGAAGTGACCCCATCACGTCTTATATGGTTGAGGAAAGCCCAAACGGTCAACCTCTGCGTTAGACAACCAGGATGAATCTTCCACAGGCCTTCCTCTCCACTTCACCAGATATTCTTCATACTGCTTGTTTCTGGTACTCCTTCCCACACGACTATCCAAGATTGCTTCAATCTCCTCCTTCTTTGAAGAAGGTGTTGGGATGCCACAATGTTCAATTGTTGGTACTTCCTCTGCGCCACTTTCATGATACTTTGTCAAATTTGAAATGTTAAACACATGGAAAATGTTGACTCCATTCGACAAGTCTACCTCATATGCCTTCTTTGAATCATGCCGCTTAAAAATGTTACGGGGATCGTACTTCTTCATTTTCAATTTGTTATAGGTTCTCACTAGAAACCTTTCTTTCCTCAAGTAGACATCAGTTCATCACCAATCTGAAACTCCTTATTCCAGCCCTTCTGATCGGCCTTATCCTTATACTGCATATTCATCTTTTTTATATGTTCTCTTACCTTCTCATGTATATTCTTGATGTGCTCTGCACAGTATTCGGCTTTGACACTTGTCTTCTTCTCTTGTTCCATCTTTCTTAGTTTTGAGGCGGTCCTAGGATTGCTTCCATACACAATCTGGAATGGTGATGTACTAGTGGTTCTGTTGACGAAATTATTGTAAGCAAATTTGCCTGATGTAAGATCAAGTCCCATAACTTGGGTTTATCTCCTACCAAGCATCTCAGTAGGTTACCTAGACTTCTGTTCACAACCCAAGTCTGCCAATCAGTTTGTGGATGGTGTGTAAAACTTAACTTCTTCCACAAGGTCCTCCAAAGTATCCAACAAATTTGGTGTCTCGATATGAGACTATACTCTTTGGCATACCAATTAGCCTCACCACCTCTCTGAAAAACAAGTCAGCAATGTGGATTGCATCATGGGTCTTCTGGCATGGGATGGAATGTGTCATCTTCGAAAACCTATTAACTACCACAAATACTTAATCATTCTCTCTGTGGCCTTGGCAAACCAAGAAAAAATTCCATACTTAAATCCTCCCATGGACTGTCTGGTATAGGTAAGGGCTGATACAACCTTGTATTTTGGCTCACTCCTTTAGCGATCTCACATACCCTACAACTCTGCACAAATTTCCTGATAATGGAAATGGTCTTATCCCAACCAAAATGTCCTGCCATTCTTCCTCTTTGCTTCTCCTTTATCGGGTTCTCCATCATGGAATTTCTCGGAATACACAATTGACTTCCCTTAAACAACATGTCATCCTGGATTATGAAATCTAGCCACTTTGTCCTGTCAATTGTAGCAGGCTCCCTGCAAACTTTCCAAGCCTCTGCAAAATCAAGATCTTTAGTATAGAATGTCTTGAGTTCATTGAACCCAACCACTTCAATCTGCATTTCTCTGAGAACCATGTCTTCCTCCTACTTAAGGAATTTACAACCCTATTCAACCTCCCACTCCTATGCTTTAAAAAAAAGGTATAACTCTACAAAAATTCTACCCATTTCATATGCCTCTGATTTAATATTCCCTGACTATTCAGGTACTATAATGCTTGATGATTAGTATATAGAAAAAATTCTTTCGGCAACAGATAATGCCTCAATTTCTCTTATGCTTGAACTATTGCATAAAATTCCTGATCATATATATAGTACTTTCTATTTGCATCATTCAACTTTTCATTGAAATAGGCAATGGGCTTACCTTCTTGGCTTAACACTGGTCCAATGGCACAACCAATGGCATCACTATCCACCGGAATTACCTTATTGAAATCCAGGATGGCTAAAACAAGTTGTTTTGTCACCTTCTACTTCAACAAGTTAGCACTATTTGTTGCTCCTGTGCTCCACTTGAACGCTTTTTTATCCCCTCTCGTTACCTTTGTCATGGGTGCACAAATACTACTGAAGTTCCTATTGAATTTTATGTAAAAATTGGAAAAACCATGGAATGACCTCACCTCAGTGGCAGTTCTTGGGATAGGCCATTCCAAAATAGCCTTCACCTTCTCTGGGTCCATTTTTAGGCCCTTTGCTGAGAGAACAAACCCCAAGTACACTAACTCCTTTTTAACAAAACTACAAGTTTTGAAATTTATCAACGATTTCTCCTCTCTCAACTTTTCAAAAACTCTATGAATATGCATTAAATGCCCATCCAAGGTCTTACTGAAAATCAAAATATCATTTAAATACACAATAAGAAAACTTCCCAAAAAGTCTTTCAGAACCTTGTTCATGAGCAACATGAATGTGCTCGATGCATTGGTTAGCCAAGGCGTGACTAACCACTCGTACAGGCCCTTTTTGGTCTTGAAGGAAGTCTTCCATTCATCTCCCTCTCAAATCTAGATCTGGTAATATCCACTCTTCAGATCTATGTTTGTGAACTACTGAGCTCCACTCAAACAGTCCATCAAGTCATCCATCCTTGGGAGGGGAAATCTGTACTTGATTGTTATGTTGTTTATGGCCCAAGAGTTTGTACGCATCCTCCACTCTCCATCTTTCTTCGATGCTAGTACTACAAGTATTGCACATGGACTCAGACTCTCTCGAATCAAACCCTTTCTTAACAACTCCTGAACTTGTTTGTTGAACTCTTCATTTTCTATAGGAGTCATTTTGTGAGTTGCCTTATTTGGCAAACTGGCTCTAGGGATCAAGTCCATCTGATGACCGATCTTCCTTACTGGTGGAAACCCTCAAGTACGTTATCAAAAACAATATCTTAAAATTCATTCAATAATCCAGAAACTTCTACTGGCACCTTCTCACTATCTTCCTTATCCATTCTAGTAATCAATGCATAGCACATACGCTCAAGGTTCATACCTTCTAAAAACTTCCTTCCATCATGAAAACAAATTATAGCACTATTGCATACCTTTTCTTCGGCGTCCTTCAAGGGTTTCAACTTATGGTAGACTCCATCCTTCATGAGGGAATAAGTGTTTGCGTGTCCATCATGTTTAGCTTGTCTATTGTACTTCTACGACCTCCCCAACAACATGTGACATGCATCCATGGGGATGATATCACAGAGTACCTCATCACGATAACTTTCGATCTTGAACTTCACCAGGAACTACTCATTGAGCAAAACTTTGTGGTATTTCTACAACCAGGCAATCTGATACGGATGTGGATTCCTTACCCTCTTCAGCGTCAAGTTCGTAACCATCTCTTCTGACACAAGATTATTAGTGCTCCCACTATTAATAATGACATCACAACATTTGTCTTCACACTTGAACCTTGTGCAAAACATATTCTTCCTCTGTTCTGGCTCCTCTTCAGTGAGTAGGGCTCTTCTAACCACTAGCGCTTCTCCCTTTTCAACATCATCTAAATGCTTGGATTGAGCCTCCTCATCTACATGTGCAACCCTTGCACATCCTTTTGGCCTTCTGTCTGTCCTTCATTGGTGTTGTGGACATTCATAGGCTTGATGCCCTTCTTCACTAGAGTGGAAACAAGTTCCGCTAAAACCACCTCTTCCAGGTCCTTGTCTAGATCTTTGTCATCCTCTACCTCTTTGTTCATGAGGGTGGTATAATTTATCATTCTTTTGACTTCGGCTGGTACCCACATCTTCATTTTTCTTGTCATCCTCATTTCAGTTTCTAGAAGATCTTCCAGCAACCCTTCCGCTTTGATCTCGTCCTTTTTTCTTGCCGTGAAACCCATTGTTTAGTGATGCAGACAAGGTGGAGGGTCTCATAAAACAACATTAAAAAAAATTGACTCTAACAAAGAAATCAATCTTCTGTCACCAAGACACCCAGTTCCTCTATTAACACCATTAAAGGCTTCTAGCCTTCCTAACCTCAAAATGGAGATAAAACTTTGTAAAGGTCGTGCAATGGCCACCTTAACATGAATATGGTCTCGTAACAGTCCTCAAACCAACATTCCAGACAGACTCAAGAGATTTCTTCACAATACTATTGAGTTCCAATAAACCAACCCTGAAAAGGCTACTAGAATTAGCTCTATTTTCCAAACAAAGTAACCTATAAATGCTTTGAAACCACAAAAAATCTTGAAACAGTCTTGAATTGTGACATGTAACTACAGATTCCCTGATCATTTCCCCCATACAAGGCTTCTAGGGTTCTGCTCCAGCAAACCCTTTAAATACACATAAAAACGTAGGGTTTTCTATGTTTCACAATACCAAGGCTTCCTAGGCTTTCCCAATGAATGAAAGAGATTCTTTAGCATCTATATAGATGCTTTACACATCTACAAACTCAATTCCATCAATAAATCACAAAAACCTCTATTGAAAGCACCAATTTCACATGAAAACATCATTTCCCATCCCTAGGGCATTATTCAAAATCTGATGTTTTGACTCCTAAAGCCTAAAAAACTTGTTAGACAACTTTTCTAGCATTAGACATGTCATCCCATTCAAACACAAATTATTTATAGTAGGTGGGATGACTGTTTCACCATTTTATCTTCAAAACTGGGTCTTCTCTGTTGTTAATAGGCAGTAAATGAAAACTTCTGAGATCTTCCTTTAAAATCAATAAGAGGCAATCAAAATGAGTTCTAATGGAACTTAAAACATGTTAGTATAATTTCCAATGAATTTCAAGGCGCTCCAAACTTGTATAAATCCGTATAGAGTGAATAAAGATCAACAAACACAGGAAAATGCAGAGAACTATTGTATTTTTTTTGTTTTAAAATTTCTTCAATGAATCAACCAACCTGTTCGAGCCCTAAAAGGGTTATTTGAATTTGAAACCACATTAACCAACAACCTTGAATGACTATAACCACCTTTTAAACCTCTAATGACTTTCAAATTCCTATCAAGTTACAAATTTACAATTTTGTCTTAATAACATTCCACCTTGTTTGCAACTTTTGACTCCTAATTACAAATGACTCAAAACACACCTTGTTACAAAAAAAATTGTCTTTTTAGACCTTATTTGACACCAACAAACATTGAACACTCCCTCAATGACCTAGACACCCAAAGTGTCACCTTAATACATATGAACATTTCAAATTTTGAAACATGGTTGTAGGTGTCCCTGCACCACTCAGCGCCTCCTGAATACTTGGCCTTAACCCATTAAGGTAACGTGCTACCTTCTCTTTGTTGGCCTCTGTATGGCTTGTTCTGATAATATTTTTTTGAGAATATTCAGTATACTCCTTCATGGACTTGCTTCCTTGCTTCAATCCTTGTAGGTTCTTTAGCAAATTCAACTCGTAGTCCATTGGGATGAATTGCGTCTTCAGTTTATCAACCATGTGATCCCATCTGGTGATCTTTCCTTTTTTACTCTTATTTCTTTCCAACTGGACTTCTTGCCACCAAATATTGGCATGGCCCTTCAGTTTTATTTTTGCAAACTTGACCCAATCTGGGTCCTCTATATGTTCATACTCAATATTTCTCCATCTCGTTAATCCAATCGATTAACTCTTCCGGGTTCAGATTTCTAGAATAACTAGGAACTTCAATTCTGTGTCTCTTTCCTATCTTGGAAATAGCCCTTCATAGCCTATCTTGATGTTGACATTCTTCTTCTTTTGTCTCATCCTTGTTTGGATCTTCATCCTCTTCTTCATCCTCACTCTATTCCCCTCTTCTCAGGTTAACTCTTCTCAACTCTTCTTGCAATGCATTGATCTGTCTCTAGAGGGCTCTGAATCCATCATCTGCCAAAGCATTTCTCCAACTAACATCTTTGGCACCACCATGCCTACCACACATCACTCTTGACGACATCTTGAGTTCGACCCACAACTAAAAGTCCTAGTGTGAATTGCCTCACGATTGACGATATGTCCACACGCTCATGAACAACCCGTTCTGATAGCACTTGACGAGGGTGATAACCCGAGACACAAAATATCACACAGAAAAACCAATGAATATTATTGTATTAAGAATAATGAAATGCTTACATGCAGAGGATCCCAAATCCTGCAGTTCTATAATAAATTCCTTTACGGAAAATTACAGAAGTTCCCTTTACTCGGTATACTCTTTTCGCTAAAAATTAGAAACTAGCCCGTAAATAACTCCTTTTCGGTTTTGGAAGCAAAAAAACATTTGAATTATGAGTTTTAGCGGATTGGAGCCAAAAATTACAATCTGAAATTCAAATTTTAAAACTACATTCAAAATTTAAAACATTTTTGAAAATGCACCAACTTCTAGGAGCCATAACTTTTGATCTGGGACTCTGTTAGATGAACCGTTTGAACCGTTGGAATGGTATTAGAGTGAAGAACGTGCTAAGAACCCGCTTTGCGAATTCCAATGATTTTTGGGCCAGTACAAGATCGTTTATTGCCTCAAACTAGACTCGGAAGATTTTTCAAGGCGATATCCCAAAATGCAAAGACATCTACAAAAAGCTAACATAAAGGAAAACATATTTTTCGGTGATATAGGATTTTCCTTATAGCATTGGATGCTCCTGCATAATTTTACATACATCTTCGATCAAAAACATTGCACTTTGAACTATGCACAAATGGAGGCTTCACATTGATATAAGAATGATCCAACATCACTATGAATATCACTAAAAGACATGGCCAACAATGAAGAGTATTGAGTCTGCAGATTAAATGAGTTGGAACTCCTAGATGACAGGTGTTTGAGCACATTAAACCATCTTCAGGTTTATTAGAATCGGCTCAAACAAAGCTACAATAAAAGAATAAAAAAAAAAATTTAAGATTGGTGACTTGGTACTTAAAGAGAATAAGAAGGTACAACTAAATCAAGATGGAAAAGGTAAGTTTGAACCCAATTGGTTAGGTCTGTTCATTTTCACAACAAGCTATGGCTTAGGAGCTTATCAATTGGCTACTCATGAAGGGGAACCTTTAGCCGAACCGCTGAACAACAACCACCTCAAGAATTTATTCACATGAGCACATTAGAATACCCCAAGCAAAAGGGTAAAAATCCAAAAAAAATCAAAAAAGGGTAAAAATCCAAAAAAATCAAAAAGTTAAAAAAAGAAAAAAATATCAAAAAGCGAGAAAAATAGTAAACAGAAATAAAACGTTCTTTAAGTGAAAACCACTTTATGGCACTTCTGGAACATGTATCATAGTGAAAACCTGGCAAACAGGCGCTACGATTGAATGACTTAATAAAACATGCACACCAACCATGGCTTGATGACTAATTAAGTATTGAACCTTTTTGCACCATCAACATCCATCTCCCCTAGTAAGGGTAATCTTGCCTCAAATTGGGGGCAACATCTCAGAACTAGTCGTGGATTGGATCCACATACATCCTATCATGGTCAAAACTATCCAAAAATAAAAAAAATCCAGAAAACAAACAAAAATCAAAAACAAATTCAAAACATCAAAATCCCAAAAATATGTTAGGATTTGAGTCAAACCAGTTGAACTACGTGGTATTTGCATGTGTAATGTAGGCAAGGCTTATCAACCCTGGAGGCCTTAGGTTAGTCCCCTTAGGTATCTATCATGCTTTATTTCAACTTAGTCAGAAATTTAAAATTCAAAAACATTCAAAAATCAAAAAATATCAAAAACATATTATTATGAAACCAAGTGAACTACGAGCCTCTACGTGTACAACTTAGGAAAGAATTATCTTTGATGAGCCCCCAAGGCCTTAGTTTAGTCCCCTTAAAAGAATAAAAACAACATCAAAGAAACTCAGAAAACCAAAAAGGTCTTACCCCCATTTATCACCAACCACAATAAACTTTTCATCGACAATAAAAAATCATCACATTCACCCTTTGACAAACACAAACAACAAACAAAACAAACATCAAAATCAAAAATTTGAAAGAGAAGATCGAAACAATTAGACAACTATCAAGTGAAAATGATACCAAAGTGTTAACTACCTAACAATTGACAATTCACCACCAACATCCTGAGATATGTCTTAATGGATAGAATGTTCTGACAATAGACATCATCAACAACAGATAACAACTTGAAAGTTCAAAACAAATATGGCATGTGATATTGCAACATTGTTTATCTTTTTATAGTCTCATCTTTTTTATTTATCGTAATACGACATTCCTAGGATCTCTTGAGGATGTCCATAAGGATTTAGAGAAGGAAAAATGGTATTAACTGTCAATTTTTGTTAGGTCTATTTGTAAGATGTTTTTGTAATTCTACCATAGTGAATACTTGCTATGTTTGGTGTTCGGAAGTTGTTTTAAGATGATTTGTGTAGCAGTTGTATGTTAGGTATTCCATCCCTCTCTGTCTAATTTATGTGTGTTTGGTATGGGCAAGAATATTCTTTGTATGTTGAGTCAAAGTCCACACAATGGATACAAAGCCACCTTGGTTATATATACGTTGGTGCATCGTGTCTATTTGCTACATCAAAAAGGATTGTGAAAGATACAAAGTCTCTATGCAAAGCAAAAACAACTTATCAATAACTAACAACATCAAATTTTTATCCATCATCCAACATTTCTTCTTACTAACAGCTCCATCCTGCATCACAAAATCATTAGTACCACATCCATCCTGCATCCACAATTTCATCAATACATATCACGACCATAATAAAAGCAATAAAAACATTATGCATCATGTATAATTATACATCACATATATAGGATATCATCAACCATCATATACATCAACATCCATCATATATAATTATAAAACATCGTATATCATATCGATATATGGATAATTCATCCATCTACATCATATGCATACATAAAAAAAGTATGAAAACATTTATAATCATACATCGTCATCCATAATCATCACATAACACGTAATGAAGTTGAATCAAAACATGTATATCTCATACATATCATCATAAGAAATGAGAATGTCAGGTACATCATCACATAAACATGTGTGATATCATAGTACAAAAAGATACATATATATGAGGCCTCAGTTGGGTCGATGAATGTATATACAAAATCATGTCTATAACATATATCTCTGATACAATAAAATCATAATAAATCAAAATATAGTCAGCCCTAATGGTCATCTTGGGGAGGAGACCTCTGAGGATCCTGGCTCTAGTGAGGAGAAGGATGCAGCCAATCGGGCTATCTAATAGAATACCCACCTAACTCCGCCTCGTAGTTGTGCTAGGCTGTCCAAAGCACGACCACCGCTGAGCTCAGTGTACAAAGACCTCATAAATTGTTTGATAGTATGTCACCTTCTATACCAACTTCTCTCACTCAACCTGATGTTGAGCCATGGGAATAGATGCAGCCAAGGAAATCTCTCCAGCTTGTCTCTGTTGATACTCTGTCACCAACTCCTAGCTAGCAATATCTCTCTCTTGCCCAGTTGCATCATGCTCAGTAGTCAATACAACCACCTATTCCTTTGTGGCCTGTCGCGGTACTATCTCTACATCCCTGGCTGCTATCAACTGTAATACCTGCGCTGTCACCGCTGCATCACCAAGTGGAGGAGGGGGACCCTGTACCTGATCCTGTTGCATAGGATCTTCATGCTAATCATGATTCCCATCCTTCCTTTCTTTGTTGAGCTACTCTAAAGTGATCCTAACTCACTGTCTCTCCCCACAGCGGCTGGTAATCCCTATTATACCCATTGTTGGCACAAGACTAGCAGGATCTGTAAAACAAAGGGGAATTTGCCAAGCCCACCACTGATCATAGTTTGGTGTAGTCCTAGGATCTGCATGTCCAACTAGCCACCCCATCCAAAGGGGACAAGTGTTGTAACTCCACAACAACAACATCACAGTTGACCTGCAATCCCCATACTCAAACCTCTCGAGTGGTCCTGCCAAAATGAGCCTAGTAGTCATTAACAAAATAAATTTGTCACTTTCCAAACTAGCACATAACCCTATTAGGTAAATATCACTCTAGTAAAGGATGATAATGGTCGATCAACCACCATTTCTATCTACAAAATGGGAGCTGCTCCTAGTCGTCATGCTAGGCATCACATTCCAACTATGGTCTCCAAATAAAACTAGGCATATCATTTATCACATGCCGCCAATAAGGTAGCCGCCCGAGCCAAGTATAATGTAAGATATTACCATATTTGCAAGAATAAGGATACTTTGGATCCCAATCCAAAATACTATCAAGCCGAGTAACTGGGATATGCTCCCAGGTCCATACATGAAGTACAATGACCCCAACAAAAATGGAACTACCTCTTCGATAAGCGACCTCATGCATATCTCCATATAAATATGCAAGGAGACACGAACCCATGCATATCTAGTACCCTGCTCAAAAATTTGGTCGATTTATACCCCCAACCAATGGGAAACTACCTGCCTCATTAATCAGGAATGGTGAGCCCCAAAACCAAACCACATAGAACCAATGAAACTGAATTCACACTATCAATGAAGGGAGACATGATCTCTGACTCATGAACCTAAAGGTGCCTAACACGAAGTACTCACTGCATAGCATTTGTCCCTTGTCATATGGAATAAGTCACAAGCTCTCCATGGATCAAAACATGAAGGATCCTCCATACATCCTCCAAGGTAATAGAGGCCTCACCAGTAGGTAAGTGAAAGGACGATGTCTAAGAATTCCATCACTTCATGAGTGCGGTCATCATAGCTCTATGGAATATAATCACGAGCATGTAACAAATGTGTCGTAACCCCACAACATTTAGAAAATCTCGCTCCAACTCATGGAACCCAATGATTAAATCAAACAATGCACGCGGTCGTCGCGCCCTTGACATAAGCGGTTTGAGAACCGCCTACAACCGTTCAACCCAAAATTTTAAGGATTTGCTATGAAAACATGAAACAAACCTCAAATTGCAAGTAAATTGACTTAAAATTCCAAGAACAACAAAAGCGGTCACTTATTTGTCAAAAATTGTTATCTTTTTGGAAGAAGCGGTAAAATCAGTGAAAAGTGGTCACTATTTTGTCGAAAGCAGTGAAGAAATTCAAAAGTGTGGAAAAAATCAAAAGCAAAAAAGTTTCCCAAGAGCAAATTTTTTTCACAAGAGCATAAAATCAAAAGCAAAAATTTCAAGCAAGAGTGAAAAGAAAAGCAAAAAACTATGTCAAATGTGAACATTCATGTCAACAACGAGCGAAAAATGCAAGAGCGATTCATTCATAGATAGCAAAAGTGGTGAAAATGATGTAAAGGTATAAAAAACATAAAATTACTATTATTACCTAATTTATCTTCATGCATTAATTACCCAAAAACAACAATATGAAAAACCTGAAATGAAAGGGTACATACCAGCGCATCAACGCCTTCAGGCCGCTCGTACTCACGAACTACATCCATGCAATATGGGACTCGTCGAATCCTCTCCATAGCTCCCCGACAATCAATAAATCATGAAATCTAGAGGCAAGAAATTAGGCTGAATATGCAAATGAGGAGAATTAAACCCGAAGTAGCTATTTTAACCCTCCAAACCCTAATTTTTTGCCTAGGAAAGCCTCTTAGGTTGAAATTAGGAGCTCCTGGGAACATCTAAACTATCAACAAGAGTCCTATAAGCTTATGTTTTTATCCTTTATGCATATGAACTAAAATAAAACATTGTCGCAAGCTCGACCCAAAAATTGATATTTTCGGCCAACATCTTGAGGGGGTAGCCCAAAATGCTACCATCATTCCGCTAACTATCAGGGTATAGTGGGGCATATAAAAAATTTCAAATCTTGTTCTTAATATTGAATTCTTTGAAACAAAGCAACCAATACTTTGTCTCAAAGAGGGGAAAAATGTAAACATGTAAAAATGACTTAACACTTATCACACATCATCGAAGATGTTAGGCAAGGCTGACTTGTTGCCCTTTGCCATGCTAAACCTCCCAAGTGTAATGTTCCCAAAGATGAACTTCTTACTTTCAATGACTTATTGTGTAACAATGACTTAGTTATTAGCAAAGCCGGCAAGGGCAATGCAACAATCATCATGAACAAGCAAAACTACAACTCTAAATTCATGATCTTCTCTCTAACACACAAAGCTCTAAAATTCTTTCCCGCAACCCTTGCTCTAAGTTTTTTAAAAAGTCAAATCCTTGATTGCTTGCTCACCTTTTGATGACATCACTAAGAAATGGTTGGTTCCTTCCAAGGAAGTGACTCTTCACATTTATGGAGTCCCTAAAATTGATAAGGATGGCATTCCTCTTAGACCCATTGTAGATACCATAGGTTTCCTACTTTCAAATTAGTTTCCTTTCTAGTCAAATTAATCTCTCCTCTCATGGGTAACTCTGAATCCCACATCAAGGGGTCCTCCCAATTTTTCCATTTCATCAAAGATGCCCACTTAAATAATAATGACCTTTTGGTGAGTTTTGACATTGTCTCCCTCTTCACGATAGTTCCCATCCTTGATTCAATTGAGATTGTTAGGTGGAAAACTATTGTTGAGATTGTCAACCTTGTAGAATTTTTCCTTAGATCCATATTCCTTTTTTCCAAGGAAACATCTAGGAACAAGTTGATGGAGTTGGCATGGGTTCCCAGCTCTCCCCTGTGATTGCTAACCTTTACATAGACAATTTGAGGAAATTTCCCTTTCTTCTTTTCCTCTTAAACTGAAATGGTGGAAACGATATGTGGATGGAACCAATGTGTGTTGGTCTCTTGGTCTTGAAAAGTTGGAATATTTCAATGCTTATCTCAACAGTATAGTCCATTCCATCTCCTTTACCAAGGAGCTGGAAGTTGCAAGCCAACTCCCGTTTCTCGATATCTTGCTCATTGAAAAATCTTATTGTTCCCTTGGCCATCATGTCTACAGGAAAGCTACCCACATCGACCTTTACCTCCATCATTCTTCTCATCACCACCCTAGCCAAAAAATCGATATCCTTAAAACCCTTGTTATGAGAGCCTATCAGAAATGTGATGAGGACAACCTTAACCAAGAGTTGGTTCATCTGTGCAAGATCTTTAGCTTGAATGGTTACACCAACAAGCAAATTTCCAAAGCCATCAATTAAACCAAGGTTATATTCTATGCCAAAACCATTGACCCCAAACCAAACTCCCCTCCTTGTGCTTCCCTTCCTTATCTCAATGGCATCTCCCA
Organism: Sequoia sempervirens; assembly: GCA_007258455.2. Lineage (NCBI taxonomy): Eukaryota > Viridiplantae > Streptophyta > Pinopsida > Cupressales > Cupressaceae > Sequoia > Sequoia sempervirens. The sequence continues at coordinate 762,112,652 of VDFB02000003.1, forward strand.
TAAAATATCCAAAATCCTTATCAAAAAAGTTGTTCGATGTGCTTTTAAGCCCCTCTCAACTGTGAGAAATCTTATCCCTTCTCTTAAGGACCCTAAGGATATCCTTCATGACTCAGAAGTCTACACGATTGTTTGCTATTGTGGCACTTCTTATATTGGAGAAATGGGTCGTTCTTTCAACACAAAAATTAAAGAGCACAGTGTGAACATCTAACACGAGTGAGTCGTCAAATCTGCTCTTGTTGAACACTCTTCAACAACCAAACACCACATTTGTCTTGAAAATTTGCAAGTCTTATATAGAGAAGATAATTTTTTCAAGAGGAAACTAAATGAAACCATAGAAATTATCAATCACCCCACCAACCTTAATTGTGATGAAGGTTTGTCTCTTATTCTCTCATGGAATCCTCTATTATCGAATATTAGAAACTGACATCCCCAACTCCCTTGATTCCTCATTTTCTTGAGCCTTTCCCTTGCTCATCTTGTGTTGACCCTCTTTTGCTTCCCTCTCTCTCCCTTGGCCTCTGATCGTTGTGCTAAGTTTGTTCTTGTTTCTCATATTTACGCTCGTGTCGTCATGTCCTCTTTCCTTCTTCAAGCCTCTCTCTTTTCACTTTTTGGATTTCTCTTCTTAGTTTATTTGTTTAAAGAGTAAAATTATTTTCTCTTTTTGGACTATATTTGGTATAGGATTGCTTAGAACATTATACATTTTTTTAATCTTTTCTTTCTGATAAGATTAATCTGATAACAAATAAGTTAACTCTATAATTAATTTAAGTATATCTCTAATTTTTAAGAATCTTATATATAAATATAAGATTAATAATATAACATTGAAAATAATATTGTATTAATCTAAGAATTATTATAAGTAATTCTTAGATTTACTTGTAATGTGGATATTAGATTAATATATTATCTAATTTTATTAATATTGTAAAAATATATCTTAAAAGAATTAAGAGTTTAATAACTAAAATTAATATTTAATCTTAGCATTTATCTATTATTATATATTTTCTATATTGTCTTTAATATAATCATTCTTTATGATAATATATTCTTTATTAGATCTTTATATAAAGAATTTGTCTATAGAACATTATTTCTTTTTATGTTTATATTCTTAATCTTATAAGAACATATGCTTATAATCCTCTAAAGAGTATATTCTTTATAAAGAATATATACGAATTTTCTAACAACATTTTCTTATAAATTCTTTAAAAAAATATATTAATTTCTTATATATTCTTTATAAAGATTATTTTCTTTATTGTTTTGATTAATTATTAATGTTATAAGATTATTGTTATTAGATTATTAATTCTCTATAACATTAGTTGTTTGTTATTTGTTTCTTTTTTATTCTTCATTAGATTTTTATGTCATGAGAATTTTTATTATTGTTTATTATTGTTTTTTAATTCTTATCCCTATTAAGATTTAAAACATTAATCTTATAAGATTTATAATTCTTTGATTAAGATTATAATAATAAAGTTTTCAATAAGATTATAATATTGATCTTATTAATAAGATTATAATATTAATCTTATTAATCAGATTAATAAGAATTTCAAGAGTCTATTAGTTCTTATTATAAACAATTCTAAGATTAATTCTTGTTATTATAACCTTATTAATAAGATTAACAAGATCAACTCTCTTATTTTTTTATTAGGGATCAAATAGGTTTTGATGGGACCTGAAACCAGTACAAGATGATTTTGAAGGGAGTCATCAATCTAACAAAGAAAAACAAGCTGCAAATAAGATAAGAAAGAGACCATCAGCAGCCCAACAACAACCTCTAAAAGATAGTGATGACTACACATGCAACAACAAACAAACGAGCAAGGACCCAAAAACCTTTTACAACCTGGTTGTAACCAGGACAAGAAACCCTTAGATACATAAAGAAATCGCCTGCATCTGCCAAGCAACAACAAACCAACCACTTATGGACGAAAGCATTGAGCCAAGAAGTAAAACCTACTTAATGGTGTAAGACACTATCAAACCCCTAAGTAAAAATGACAACAAATCTGTAAACACCACCTCAAGAGGGGAGTTGGAGAGCATAACGAACCTCTAGACATAAAGCCACTATTCAAACCAAGAAACCAATTCCAAATCCACCTCAACAAGAAGGTGCTCTCCTCGATTGGAGAGAATGACATGACGACCAAGTCCACTACCACCTAAACATTCCAACACCCTCAACCTCCACCTCCATAGGAGAAGCGTACACCTCCCAACTCCACCTCCATAGGATTTGAGAAGAAGACCAGCACAGTAGCAGAACAAGCAGCCATACGACCCTTTGGAAAAACCTGGTAAGAGGCCAACATGCGCAAACAACAAGCCACAAAGTTAAATCACTGAGCCTAAGGGAGCTCAAACTGCTAGTACATGAAGATAAAGTTAGAATACCACCCATGTATAAATTCAGTAGCTCATTCAAACCAGTTTCCTTCAACATAAAGGAAACAAACACAAACTCAAGCTCTGAGGATAACTAGGCCTTCATGAAGGTCTGAGGAAACAACCCAGTCGAGAAAAAGAGTAGGTGTAGGCGAGGGAGACCAGAAAATAGAGAGAAGGGCAGGAGAGCAAAGCCATGAAGCACACCATCCAACAAGGTTCGAAAGAATGCAAACTCCTACCACAAATATCCTCATCATAGTCCACACACAAACCACACCCAGCACAAAGAAAACCACTAAGAAATCCAGAGCCAAAGGGAGCAAAGACAACAAGCCAAAGGGGCATCCAAGAAGCAGAGGAAGGCGAGGGAAACCAAAGAATAGAGAAGGGGGCACGAGTGCAAAACCTTGAAGAATACCATCCGACCCAGCAAGGTCTAACACAAAGCAATCTCCTACTACCAACCCCATCATAGTCCACCCATAGGCCACACCCAACACCGAGAAAACCACCCATAAAGCTAGAGTTAGAGCCATGACAGAAGAAAGCCCCTGAAGAGGAGACACCAGTCCCCAAACATGAAACCACAAAACCGTCTATGTAACCAAGGCCAAAATGAGAACCTTGCGCGAAGAAAGAGGGCTGCCAAAAGAGGCAGAGTGTTGCCAAGAATAGCAAGCAAGAGGGAACAACAGGAATGGCAACCGACACCCAACCCCAACCACAACAACACCTTCAGAAGTTGCGTTAGAAAGCCAAGAACTGTCTCCCAGGCCACGCCTGCCATGCAACTCCAGGATGGAAGCAAATCCACCAATCAGAACAACGCCCTCAAGGCTCCCCTCAGCATTTGCATCAAACAAATTATAGTCTCCACCCGATGTCGCTTGCAGAAGAACCTGCGCATGAGGAAGAAGCACCCAAGTCACAAAGAGGAAACAAGCAGTCTCGTCTTTGTCCTCGTCTGAGCCACCATCACCATCCTATTTTGAAGAATTGAAACTGTCCTTAGAGTCACTTTTCTCGCCTACGTCGTTTTCCATTGTGTGATTAAATCAACCCTTTTATTAATTTTTTTGTGATGTTTATTCTTTGGCCTTTTAGTTGTCTTCATTTATTTTAGTTTTATCTAATATTTGGTTTCCTTTGGCTCTTATTACTATTTTCCCTTTTTCTTCTTGTCTTTTCTTTCCTTCTTTTATTCTCTTTTTCTTTGTCCTGGTCATCGGAGAATTGACATCTTTTGCAGAACGAAGTAATGTTGAAATTGTAATTGATTTCTTGGAAGCTTTTACATACATCTTCGATAAAAAAACATCACACTTTGTAGCTTTTTCTATGCAAAAATGGAGGCTTCGCATTGATACAACAACGATCCAACATCATTGCGAATATACTTCAACATGGGATGGTAAAGTTTTCTTTGTTTTTGAATTCATTATGTTCTCTTAGGATTTTGTTATTTTATTTCAATAGATTAAGAACTTCATTTCATGAGTAATGGGCATGAATTTAAATCCTTGTTTTGAATTAGATTTTGTTTAATTCATTTGCATTGATTATCTTAACGCTTATCCAATTTCCCCCTTACAGAGTTTCAAAGAAAACAAAAGTAGCTAGGAAGAATTGATTAGAAGAGACGAAGTTAATGATGATATGCCCTAGTTTGGTGGAAGAAGTAATGGTAAATTAGGTAATGAGATGATGCCCCCAAGAGGTGAGTTGAAAAAATGACAATGATAATAGGTATATGATAATGGATGTAATTATGACAATTGGCTTATTAAGATGATACATAAGTGATTGAAATTTTTGAATGCTTTAGTTATTTGACATGTAAAGAACAACCTTATTTCAATATATCAATGACTATTAAGCCCCAAGGTATATAAGATAAAGGTGATGATTTATACAATACATGGATTGACTCATAAGAAACAACAAACAATAGTATGCCTTAGCACTCATACAATATTTAATGCTCTTGGCAAGTTTGTGATGAGATAATCGACATATGCAAATAGGAGTTCCTATCACATCTCAAGGTGTTTGACCTTGTTGGGTCCTCTAAGAGAAAAAAATAGAAATATGATGCTTTGCACATAATAAAGTCACCTTAGCGAGTATTGTGAGGGAACAACCAACAAATAGAAAGAGGAGGCTGCTAGACATCATGGGTTTTGTGAGGGAACAACCAAAAAATATAACACACATAAATAATAGACCATGTACCAATGTGTACTAGTCAAAATAGTACATGATATATAATGATTGGCAATCATGAGTAGGTATGATATGGATAAAAATATAAAGCAAAATTGAAAAATTTAAATCAAAGAAATAAAAGATTAACTATCAACATACATCTAATAGTGATACCTCTCATGTGTTTAATAATATTAAAAATATACATACAATAATAATACCTCTTGCCAATGTGTTAAAAAGATAAAAATATGGATGAGGATTATGCCCGATTTGGAGAAGGATGCATCTCACAAAAGAAAGTGATGGATGAAAAAAGAAAATTTTCATGATGATCAATAATGTGAAAACATATCAGTGTAACAAAACTCGCCCGGACTCGCCAGGATTCGGCAAGTCCCGAGCGGAGCACCCTTGGCCAATTCTTGGGAGCGCAAACATGGATGCGACCGAGTCCAGCTGCGTCCGGGCCGGATTCGCTAGACTCGCCTTGTCCAGGAGAGTCTCAAGCCCTGGACGCGGCCGACAGCAGCAAGTGAGAAAGCCAATAAAAAAAACAAGAAATTAAAGTTAAATTTTTTTTTTTTGTCTTATATTATCTCCCCAACCCTAAAAGCAACCTCATTTCATTCATTTGGAAAAATAGGAGGAGAAGAGAGAATTGTGAATAAAAATAGGAGGAGAAGAGAGGGCAACCAACAAGCTGTTGAAGACAAATCTAGGGTCATATAACATTTGGGAAGCTTCATACCAGCAAGGAGGTGCATTGAGAGCTCATTACCAGTGATTGGGAGGAGTTTGCATTGCATTCCAAGCCAAATCTAAGAGGTAAGTTTGATTTTAATTTGTTTTTTTGTGTTTTTTTAACAAATAATTCATTGTAATTTGTAAAATCATTATTTTTTTGAGTTTGCATTTTTTTTTATGAACCCTACTTGCAACTTAAATAATTTTAGAAACCCTACTTGTTATTGCAGCCACATTCATTTGCAAATCAAACAATATTATTATTTTCACAATGTCTCAAACCCTAGTTATAAAAGACCCTACTTGGAAACATGCTGAAATCTTTTCCGGAATGAAGAGAGGAGAAGCAAAATGTAAATACTGCAAAACAGTATATCATGGAGGCATAAATAGATTAAAATACCATATTGCACACATACATGTCCATGATGTAGTGGGTTGCACTATAGCACCTCTTGAGGCTGTTCGTGAAGTGCAACTGCAATTAGAAACTTTTGAAATGCAAAAAGAAATGAAAAAGAGACATAGGTAGGTGTTGGCGAGTGTTGGAGTTGGACATGGAATTGGTGTTGTTGGAGATGCTTCTTCCATGACTCCATACCGTCCTAGTGCTAGTGCTTATGCTTCTACACCAGCTATGCCTATGCGTACTCCTAGTGTTGGTGGTGCTGCTATTGCTAGTGGTAGTGGCAGTATTAGCATTGGCCCTAGAGTTCGTAAATCTAGGGTGGACTCATATTTTGTACCGCACACTACTCCTGGTTCCCAACCGTCGCTTGAGAGCATGGGTTGGATCAAGGATGCACATGATGAAACAAAAAAGACAATTGCAAACTTTTGGTACTACTACACCATTCCCTTCCATGTAGCCAGGTAATTCTTTTTCGTTTAATTGTTTTAAAATTTATATTTAATTTTTTTTTAGAATCTAGATGTATCTCATTATCGAATTCAAATTTAAAGTTAAAAAACTTAAAACTTTTCATTTTACAATACTTATGTAAGTAACTTATTAATTTATTTATGACATGTTTTAGGTCACCATTTTGGCAAAACATGGTTGATGCCATAACCATATGTGGGGCGGGGTTCAAAGCCCCTATTGACGATGAATTAAAGGACCCACTTTTGACTCAAAAGGTGGCAGATGTGAAAGCACAATTAGAGGAGCAGTGCGTGCAGTGGAGGAGGATTGGTTGCACCATCATGACTGATGGTTGGACCGATAGGAGAAATAGGACGCTGCTTAATTTACTAGTTTCCTTCAGAGGTAATTGTTTCCTGCTTAACCTTATGAGGCAATACACGGGGTTGAGGGAGTTGTTTTGTCCTGACATCACTCGGTTTGCAACAATTTTTATCACGTTGCAATCCTTGATTCGACCAATCCTCATCCTTTTCTACAAGCACTGCAGGGATTGCTGTGGCTGATTGCATTTTTGATGAGCAAGGGTTTTGGACACCAGTGGACGAGATTGTGAAGGTAAAATTTAATTCTTTATTATGTTTTAATTTTTAATCATATCTTACTTTCATTTCTTTATTTTCGTTCACACTTATTTGTGAAACATGTTTGCACTTTCCAGTTTATTCTGCCCTTGCTAGTTCTCCTATGAGTTGCAGATGGGGAGAAGACCAGAATGGGCTACATGTATGAGGGCATGGATAGGGCCAAAGAGGCCATTAGATCAGTCTATGGTGGAGTTGAGGAGAAGTATCATCCCATTTGGGATACCATTGATAGGAGATGTCAAAACCAACTTCATATGCCAATCAATGTAGCCACGTGTTTCCTAAATCCGACCTTCCAATTCTGCCATGATTTTTGTGCAGATAGAGAAATTCTTAGTGGGCTCTACTCGACGCTAGAGCGGATGTTGCTCGTTGTTACTACACAAATAGTGTAGAGATAGATGCCTTCACTAAGGCACGAGGAGACCTCTTTGCACATGAGATGTGCAAAGATAGTAGGACAACATTACTACCTGGTAAAAATATATTTAAAGGCATAATTTTCATCCTTTTATATTATAATTTATTATTAAATGTTGAACTTGAACTTGAAACTTGAAATGAGATTGATTTTGTTTCTTTTTCTCATCTTAGATAGATGGTGGGAGATGTTTGGTTCTAATACACCAAACCTACAAAATATTGCCATTCGTATATTGAACCATCCATGTAGTTCATCTGGTTGTGAGTGCAATTGGAGTATGTTTGAGTACATACGCTCCAGGAAGCGTAGTAGATTGACAGTGGAGAGGATGAATGACTTGCTATATGTTCATTACAACCTTCGGCTCGGATATAGGAAGCTTTTTTACCACGACGACACCCCGATCAGTCTAGAGGAGGTTGATCCACAGTCTGAGTGGATTATTGAGGCTATAGATGCAGTCTTTAGTGACAAGGACCTTGATTGGGTGGACCAGGAAGAGAGAGACGCTGAGGTTGTAGCCATGGTTGCAGCTGCAACATCATCCAGGACCTTTAGATGCCTTTGTAGGAAGGATGTTGGCTCCACTATGCCATAGAGTCATAGACTTATAGCTTTTTTTTTTATATTTCATATTTGTATGGAACATTTGATGTCATGGATTTCATATTCCATGAGTTTTGTATACATTTGACTAATTTTATATATCTAAGTATGTTATTTCCTTCAGCAACACAACTACAATTTGTGTACTTTATACTTATGTGATTGTTGTATACTTGTGTATGTGATCAATTGTACTTTTATATGTGGTGTATTCAATAAACGGTGCTTGAAACAAGTTTTAAATCCTTATAAATCTCTAAATTTCTAGGGTTTGTTCAACTTTTTTTCATTTTTCCGAGTCTACATCGAGTCTGAGTCCTGAGTCGTCGAGTCACCCTCGCTGAGTCTGAGTCTTGTAACTATGAAACATATTATAAAAGATGATTTAGAGCTCTCAATTTGGCATTGAAAATGTTATCTGTCAAGTGTGTAATTTGTTGATTCGAAGCATGTTATTGTTGTTGTTCAATGTTTTATCATATCAAGGATGAAAATGTTTTTTTATTAATGGGATAATGGGATATGCATAAAACTCAATTATTGTGGAAGGCATACAAATGACAATGTGATTTAGAAGGCAACATATCAAGATATATTCCAAAGCAAGATGTAATCACCTAACCATAGTGTAAAATAAGGTATATAATGTTGTGGATAGAGGAGTAGACTAATATGATGAAAATGGATGGGTGGAGGATGAGGACCTAAAATATGGTAAAGTATGGTTACTACACATGGTTCCTACAAGCAAGTTTTCATCACCGTACTAAAGGCAGTTTTTCACCATAGAATGATGTTTATTTTATTATTTATATTTTGTTTTTTTTCAATCTTTAATTTTAATTGGGATATTCCTTATATCAGGCATGAAAATGCTTGAGGTAGAAAATATTGTTGGTTCATTGAGCTATTGACCCTTAGGGGTAGCTAGTTGATATGCTTTTGAATCATACTTGGAGATGATGATATATGGGCCCAACCTAGGCTCAAATTTACCTTTATTGTATTTTCCCTAAAGATTTTCTCAATTTTCCTTAAGCAGCATATCACCAATCGCAAACCTAGAGGATATGATTTGCTTACTACATTTATGATGAAGATCATTTTACTGTGACTGTAGATTATTGAGGGTATTGAGGAATTGGTCATCAAGATTTTTTTGCTCATGCACATGTGCAAGCCAATAGTCCTCATCAGCAATAGGTTTTGTAATGAAGCATACAATTATGGAATTTTAATCTTGATATATAAGATGGATTTGAAGCTAAATATGAGGGAATAGGGAGTCACACTAATTGGTGTTTAGATGCTAGTGTAATATGCCCAAAAGGTAGGGTGACGTTGTAAATTCCAATAATGACCAATGTCATTGACTATATTTTTGAGGATTTTTAAGAGGAATTTATTAGATTCTTTTGATTAACCATTTCTTAGTGGGTAATATAGGATAGGCCAAACATTTTGAATATGGAAGCAATCACAAAGAGTAATGAATTTGTTATTTTTGAATGACTTATCATTGTTAATTACAATGGCTAAAGGAATGTTGTAGTGATAGATGATTTAGTGGAAGATGAATTTTTTAGATTTAATAACTAATGGTAGATGTAAGAGGGATAGCTTCAACCCCAACCCATTTGGGAAGTATTCAATTGTGGTAATGGAAAACTTATGGCCATTGGATGAAGATTTGTGAATCTTAACAGCAAGAGAAATACCACACTACAAAAATGGCTAGGGAAAGGTGATGGATTGTAGTGTATGTGATGGTACATGAATTATATCTCCCTAGTGTTGGTATGATAAAAATTTGTTGACATACTGGTATGCATATTGTTTCATACTAAGCTAATTGTAGCTTATCATCAAGATTTTTTGACAAGAAACATGTAATTATTGTGAGAACCATATATACTATCTTGAACCTCTTTAATTACAAGAGAATCCTCTTTTGATCTAAAACATCTAAGTAAAGAACCATCAAATCTGCTTTGGTAGAGTTAGTGAAAAAAGATGGTGAAACATGAGGAATGTTGGATAATTGTTTTGCGCTCTGTTTAGGATAGGTTTGGTGGAAGGATGTAAACATGGGGGTAAGTATATATATTATGATACCAAGGATTTTTGGGACCAATAAGGTCATAAATAATTTCCAATTTAATGACATTGTACAGTAGGATTGAAAGATTTTCAACCAATAATTTATAATAAGTATTGTCTTGTGACATATCTAGGAAGGATATGATGGTGGCCATGGAATCTGTTAATTTTTTATTATTTGAGGTATGTGCTAAAATTGGGTGGAGTTGAAGAATTCCTTTAAGCTATCTACAATGCTTTTGTAAAGGATTATTTTTTTACATTTTTTTAACATTCATTTTTGACATGGAAAATGATTAGCCATAAATTTTGATAGAATAAGAGATGTTTGATATTCCACTAGATTGTTATTTTTAAACCATTGATGAGGGAACCATTTTTTTTGTATTTTTTGTGTATTGGAAGGATAGTCTAAAAGCTTTAGGAATGAAATCACCTCGAGGAGTGATAAAAAGAGTATTTTTTCCCTAATCGTTTGTGGCTATATGAACTATCAAACTATAGTTTTGAAGATTTTGAATCATTCAAATTGAAGACAAACTCATCAAGAACATTTATAATGAGAGGATGATTATTTGTTCATGGTAATTTTACTAATTGATCATCCATGAAACGTCCTTTGATTATTTTTGTGTGCATATTCTCTATGTCAAATTCACTAACCAGCATTACCTATTTTATCATATGACCTGTGAGAGATGTATTTGAAAGAAGATATTTGAGTGGGTCAATTTTGAAGATGAGATTGATCTTATGACTTAGCAAGCAGTTGTTGGATCTCAATTGTGTTTATGGTTTGTCCTTGATGACAAAATCTCTTTCAGTTGGTTCTCTTTGGTGATCAGTCTCAGTTTGGATCTTTATGCTTTACTATGGCACTTCTTTAATGTCTCTTGGCTATTACAGATAGTTATTTGTTATGATTCAAATTCATGGTGATGAGATCTCTGGTTCATGTTATGAATGCTATTTCTTTGACTGATAGAGTTTGACAGATGGTTTCTTTGTCAGGATGGTTCTCCTTACATACCACAAGTGTATTTCACATGATTACAAGCCATTTGATTACATTCCTTGAAATCACATTTTTAAAGGCATTACAGTTACCTTGGTTCTGATATCTCATTTGTCTAATGTTTCTGGTTGTTTCTCATTCGGGCTTACACTTATCGGCATGAGAATGGTAGGGTCTCCCCGATCCTTTTTGAAATGTCTGTGTTTCCTATCGACAAGACATTTCTGATGTTATAATGATTTGATTTTATATATAGGCAGCTTTCGACGTGACATTGTTCGTGGTCTTCGCGACAGAAGAAAAGTCTATCGGCATGAGGTTTGTTCACCGCTGAGAGGTCTTACCGAATGAGTCGAGTCTTACTGACTAATACATGAAGCGGTGAATCGGCGTAAGTAATCTCTATTGGCATGTTGTTTCATCGAGTGCTTTGTGTCTTGGCGACCGGCACAAGAAAGTTCATATCGGCAAGAGTTGCGGCATCGATATGATATCTTAGCGAAATTGGTATGTCACACCGACCTCCGTTGAAAGATCATATCGACAAGACTTATTTGATGTCACAGCGATCGGGATCCATCTCCAAGCATCTATCGGCATGACATTCTCTTGTGTTTCGGCGACAGAAAAGGATTATATCGACATAAGTTATACCGTCGGTATGTGGTCATAGCGAAATTGGTATGTCACACCGATCGAAGATTAAATGGAAACACATCGGCATAAGGTTACTGCTTCGGTGAAATGTTATAATGACTTTGTAGTGTCTCATCGACTGTGCACCGAAAGGTCTTATCGGCAAAGGTTGTGGCTTCGATGAAATGTCATAGCGAACCCATCAAGTCTTGGCAACTAAGTCTTATGAAGTGCTTTCGACGAGAGATTGGTATTGTCTCAGCGACTCAGTGAATAAAGTTTCTTTTCGGTATGGCAGAGTATTCTCCGAGAGCTCTCCCCGAAGGTTGTAGGTTACAGCGACATATAAGAGTTGAAAAGTCTTTTCGGTGAGACTCTTTCATTGAAGAGAGGTCTTAGCGAGGATGGTGTGTCTTGTCGACAAAGTCAAATGAATGACTTTCGGTATAACAAAGTTGATCTATATGATGTCTCTTTGATATCTAAAGCTATAGCAATAGCGAATGATGGTTTCATTTCGGTGAGAGAACCTTTTTGTCTCATCGACCAGAAGGATGTTATGAGCTCTCGGCATGACATTATGTATTCGTTATGACTTCTCCCGACTCTAATGGGTCTTGGTGAAAGCGACAAACAGAGGGATGTCTGATGGCGATAAAGTTGCCTTCGGCATAGGTATTGAATTGTCTCAGCGATCAAGTATGTATCGCGGGGTGTTTCAGTATGATTGAATGAATTCGTTGGAACGTCTCCTCGATTATGGATTGTCTCAGCGACACCGGATGAAAGGATGACTTTCGGTAAAACAAAGCATCATCTACGAAACGTCTCGCTAAGAGTAGAATGTCACAGCAACACTTAAGAGATAAAAAGAAGGTTACAGCGACAGTGAATGAAACAAAAAGGGCATCTCAGTGAGAAAGACTCTTGTGTCTCAGCGACTGAAACAAATATAATAGGCATGTGATCTCGGGGAAACATAAAAGATCTTCGATATGGTTTCTCCCCAACGGCAGAAGGTCATGGCGACGCATAGGGACCAAAGGAGCGATCAACGATATAATTGCCTTCAGCATACTTACAGGGTTGTCTCAGTGAATGATTAATGAAGACTCAAACACTGTAGCTGACATAAGAATTTCTATGTATAGTTGCAGGTCAACATCATGGATTGGCATCGAATCTCAGAACCGTTACATGGCAGAATATTCATTGAGTTTCCTTTTTGTGCAGTTACATTTTTTGAAATAATGGATGATTTGCAGTTCTCTGGATAAGCGTTACTATTGATTTTTACCATCATGTACAGTTTGTCATTATTCAGCTTCACATTCAAAAATCAGCAAGAGAATTTCAGAATATGGTGAAAAACGCTTTTTGAAGATTTCTTCGTAACTGACATACTTGAACTGTATAAATAAACCTGTGTTGAAAATAGTGAAGGTTGGTGATTGTAATTCTTTGGTTGAAATCCTTAGGGTATTCTGTAGACGAGAAAACAAAGAAATATGTACTTAACTGAAAACAGAGAGATCCTTTGATATTATGAGTGTAATTATGAAATTTGAGTAAGGGGTTGGTGCTCCTTGAGATTGGTGTCTCTAAATGAGGGGTTGGTGCTCCTTGAGTTGGTGTTCAAAAATTAGCCTATAAGGCATTGTTAACAGTGGTTTTGAAGATTAAGCCTGTAAGGCAGTTTAGGAGTGGTTTTTATACCCCAGGAGGGTTTTCCACTCTGCAAAAGCTTTTGTCTGTTTATTCTTTTGTGTGCTCTCTGCTTTACAGTGTTGTTGTTTCTGTTCATTGATTATTACTTTTCTCAATTCTATTTATGAATGATTACATTCAACTGATGAATGCTTTAATCAGAGTAATATTGAGATCAAATATGAGCTATGCTTTTGAATTTTTGAAAATTGGTCAAATCTATTAAGACACTGATTCACCCCCCCCTCTCAGTGTCATTTTAACTCCAACAATTGGTATCAGAGCATAGGGTCCTCTAATAGGTTTTAATCACCTTGGATTGATCTTGGTCTTGGAGTTTGTTTTTAATGGCACATTCTCAAGATGGTGCCTTTGTAACCAGAGCTCCGTTATTTGATGGAACAGATTATGTGTTCTAGAGAATAAGAATGGAAGCTTTTCTTGTTTCTTTTGATGTTGATGTTTGGAGCATTGTTTTAGAAGATTACAATGTACCAGCCACTATTCCCACTGATGTTGCTGAAAAGAAGAAGTATGAAACAAATGCCAGAGCTAAGCATGCCCTCTTGTGTGGGTTAACTAAAGATGTGTTTATTAAAGTCATGCATTGCAAATTTGCTCATGGCATCTGGAATAAACTTGAAACTATATATCAAGGGAATGAGAAAGTCAAATTGTCTAAAATCATTACACTCAAACATCAGTTTGAGGAGTTGAAAATGAAGGATGATGAGAAAGTGGATGAATATTTTCTTAGAGTTGATGAAGTTGTCAATGCTATGAAAGGTCTAGGTCAAGAGGTTAATGAATTTGATGTGGTCACAAAGATTGTTAGAACCTTACCATCCAAATTTGAATCTAAGGTTTCAGCCCTAGAAGAAAAGAAACACTTTGATCAACTTACCTTAGATAGCCTGCAAAGAATACTTACTGCCTATGAAATGAGAACTAGCAAAAACAATTCAACAGGAAAAGAAACTGCCTTTAACACTGAAAGGAAAGAAAAAGTCGAAGTCACTGAATCAGAGTTGTCTGATTCTAAAGAATCCTATTTTGTTAGAAGATTGAAAAAGGGATTAGGAAAATATAAGGGAAAACTTCCCTTTAAATGTTTTAACTGTGGAAAAACATGTCACTTTGCTGCAAAGTGTCCCTATGATGATCAAATCTGTGACAACGAGAGAACTGAAAAACATCCTAAGAAGAAGGCCTTTAAACCTAAACGTAATTTCAACTTCATAAAGAAGAAGAGTTTGTTTAGCATAGATGAAATGGATTTTGAGTCTGAAGATTCATCAACAGAAGAAGATGAAACCTTGTTCATGACTGAGATTACTTAGCAAGAAGATACAAACACCATTGACATTGAAGAAGGTGAAGTAGATCTTGAAAGCGAGCTGAAATGTGCTTTACAAGAGATCAAAAAACTCAAGAAACAAGTTCTTGCTCAAGAACATAAACCAGATTAAGAAATGGTCTCTCTGAAAACTCAGCTTGAAGAAGCTAAAAGAGTTGAAGACTGTCTTCAAGAGACTGTAAGCTGCAAAGATCAAGAAATTCAAAAACTGGAACAAGAAGTAGTTTGTCTTAGGAAGGAAATTGAAAAATATGAAAGCACTCTAAAACTGAATGAGATGCTCAGCAAGCAGAAGATGTACAAAGATAAAACTAGTGTTGGCTTTGAAAAGGGTGATTGCTCAATTGACCATGAAAAACAAAGCCCCTCTTTTGAAGTCAAAGGTTCAGGTTCAAATCACTCAGAATTTAGTAAGGATCATGGTCAATCTTTAAGAGGTAATAGATCTTCATGCAGAGTCAATCCTTTCTTCTATGGTTATTGTTTTTTCTGCAACAAATTTGGCCATAAAGTGAACACATGCAGGCTTATGAATCCTAGAATGCCCAGGTTTGGTCTTAGGCAACACTTTGGCTTTGTTAGATAGATCATATGTTTTAAATGCAATACTTTGGGACATTTTGTCAAACAGTGCAGAACTGATCTGCAATCTAAACAACAGAAAATTAAAAAGGTTTGGAAACCTAAGATTGTTAAGAACATTAAGTATTCTATGTTGGTTCAAACTGCTTTTGTTTCCAAGAAAAATGACTTATGGGTCCTGGATAGTGGATGTTCTAACCATATGACTGGCGACAAGGATAAGTTTATAAATCTTGAAGATTATGTAGGTGGTTATGTTAAGTTTGGTGATCACTCTGGTATTCAAATTAAAGGTAGAGGTTCACTTCTTCTGAATGAAGACACTCCTATCTATAATGTGTACTATGTGGAAGGTCTAAAGCACAATCTTCTAAGTGTTAGTCAAATCTGTGATAGTGGTTATCATGTTCTTTTCAATTTGCAGGGATGTGAGATTAAGAACAAGCTTGGAAAGGCCATTGCAGCTGGAAGGAGGACAAAAGGAAATGTGTACAATCTTCTTGACACATCAAGCAATGACAATAATCAAGGTATGTGTCTAATGGGCCCAATTGAAGAGAACTGGTTATGGCATAAAAGATTAGGACACATAAACTTTGAAAATCTAGTTAGAATCATTAAAAATCAGAATGTTAGAGGTCTACCAGTTCTTAGCAAGCTAGAAAACTCTATGTGCAAAGATAAGCCTGATCATTTTTACAGATTGAAAAAGGCCCTCTATGGCTTAAAACAAGCACCTAGAGCTTGGTACTCTAGGCTAGACAGTCATTTGCTTTCAAATGGATTTGTTAGAGGAGGTGTAGATAGCAATCTTTATGTTAAAACTGAAGGTTTTGATATTTTTACTAAGCCCTTAGCTAAAGAGTTATTTGAAAGGTTGAGACTTCAATTGGGAGTTATCTCTCAATCTTTACTTCTCTGATTTTACAAGCTTCAGCTTAGGGGGAGCGTGTTATTTATTTTGATTCACTTACAGCTCTCCTACAATCTTGGTTGCTGCACTGGTATTTTTTTTCAGCTGTTTCTCACGATATTTTGGTTGGCTTCTCAATTTTGTCATGGCAATGCACATTTTCTTCTATTCTTTGCCTTGAGGCAAAAAGGGGGAGGTCATTTGTGTTTTGCCATCAAGGACAAAGGGGGAGTTTGTTGGATCTCAGTTGTGTTTATGGTTTGTCCTTGATGACAAAATCTCTTTCAGTTGGTTCCCTTTGGTGATCAGTCTTAGTTTGGATCTTTATGCTTTATTATGGCACTTCTTTAATGTCTCTTGGCTATTATAGACAGTTATTTGTTATGATTCAAATTCATGGTGATGAGATCTCTGGTTCATGTTATGAATGCTATTTCTTTGACTGATAGAGTTTGACAGATGGTTTCTTTGTCAGGATGGTTCTCCTTGCATACCACAAGTGTATTTCACATGATTACAAGCCATTTGATTACATTCCTTGAAGTCACATTTTTAAAGGCATTACAGTTACCTTGGTTCTGACATCTCATTTGTCTAATGTTTTTGGTTGTTTCTCATTCGGGCTTACACTTATCGGCGTGAGAATGGTAGGGTCTCCCCGATCCTTTTTGAAATGTCTGTGTTGCCTATCGGCAAGACATTTCTGATGTCATAACGATTTGATTTTATATATAGGAATCTTTCGACATGACATTGTTCGTGGTCTTGGCGACAGAAGAAAAGTCTATCGGCGTGAGGTTTGTTCACTGCTAAGAGGTCTTACCAAATGAGTCGGGTCTCACCGACTAATACATGAAGTGGTGCATCGACGTAAGTAATCCCTATCGGCATGTTGTTTCATCGAGTGCTTTGTGTCTTGGTGACCGGCACAAGAAAGTTCATATCGGCAAGAGTTGCGACATCGATATGATGTCTTAGCGAAATTGGTATGTCACACCGACCTCCGTTGAAAGATCATATCGGCAAGAATTATTTGATGTCATAGCGATCGGGATCCATCTCCAGGCATCTATCGGCGTGACATTCTCTTGTGTTTTGGCGATAGAAAAGGATTGTATTGGCATAAGTTATACCGTCGGTATGTGGTCACAATGAAATTTGTATGTCACACCGATCGAAGATTAAATGGAAACACATCGGCATAAGGTTACTGCTTTGGTGAAATGTTATAATGACTCCGTAGTGTCTCACCGACTGTGCACCGAAAGGTCTTATCGGCAAAGGTTGTGGCTTCGATGAAATGTCATAGCGAACTTGTCAAGTGTTGGCGACTAAGTCTTATGAAGTGCTTTCGGTGAGAGATTGGTATTGTCTCAGCGACTCAGTGAATAAATTTTCTTTTCGGTATGGCAGAGTATTCTCCGAGAGGTCTCCCCGAAGGTTGTAGGTTACAGCGACACATAAGAGTTGAAAAGTCTTTTCGGTGAGACTCTTTCATCGAAGAGAGGTCTTAGCGAGGATGGTGTGTCTTGTCGACAAATTCAAATGAATGACTTTCGGTATAACAAAGTTGATCTATATGATGTCTCTCTGATATCTAAAGCTAGAGCGATAGCGAATGATGGTTTCATTTCGGTGAGAGAACCTTTTTGTCTCATCGACCAAAAGGATGTTATGAGCTCTCGGCGTGACATTATGTATTCGTTATGACTTCTCCTGACTCTGATGGGTCTTGGCGAAAGCAACAAACAGAGGGATGTCTGACGGCGATAAAGTTGCCTTCGACATAGGTATTGAATTGTCTCAGCGATCAAGTATGTATCGCGGGGTGTTTCAGTATGACTCAATGAATTCGTTGGAACGTCTCCCCGATTATGGATTATCTCAGCGACACCGTATGAAAGGATGACTTTCGGTAAAACAAAGCATCATCTACGAAATGTATTGCTGATAGTAGAATGTCATAGCAACACTTAAGAGACAAAAAGAAGGTTACAGCGACAGTGAATGAAATGAAAATGGAATCTCGGTGAGAAAGACTCTTGTGTCTCAGCGACTGAAACAAATATAACAGAAATGTGATCTCGGGGAAACATAAAAGATCTTCGATATGGTTTCTCCCCGACGGCAGAAGGTCATGGCGACGCACAAGGACCAAAGGAGCGATCAATGATATAATTGCCTTCGGCATACTTACAGGGTTGTCTCAGTGAATGATTAACGAAGAATCAAACACTGTAGCCAACATAAGAATTTCTAAGTATAGTTGCAGGTCGACATCATGGATTGGCATCGAATCTCAGAACTGTTACATGGCAGAATATTCATTGAGTTTCCTTTTTGTGCAGTTACGTTTTTTGAAATAATGGATGATTTACAGTTCTCTGGATAAGCGTTACTATTGATTTTTACCATCATGTACAGTTTGTCATTATTTAGCTTCACATTCAAAAATCAGCAAGAGAATTTCAGAATATGGTGAAAAATGCTTTTTGAAGATTTCTTCGTAACTGACATACTTGAACTGTATATATAAACCTGTGTTGAAAACAATGAAGGTTGGTGATTGTAATTCTCTGGTTGAAATCCTTATGGTATTCTGTAGATGAGAAAATAGAGAAATATGTACTTAACTGAAAACAGAGAGATCCTCTGATCTTATGAGTGTAATTATGAAATCTGAGTAAGGGGTTGGTGCTCCTTGCGATTGGTGTCTCTAAATGAGGGGTTTATGCTCCTTGAGTTGGTGCTCAGAAATTAGCCTATAAGGCATTGTTAACAGTGGTTTTGAAGATTAAGCCTATAAGGCAGTTTAGGAGTGGTTTTTATACCCCATGAGGGTTTTCCACTCGGCAAAAGCTTCTATCTCTTTGTTCTTCTGTGTGCTCTCTGCTTTACAGTGTTGTTGTTGTTTCTGTTCACTGATTATTGCTTTTCTCAATTCTGTTTATGAATGATTACATTCAACTAATGAATGCTTTAATCAGAGTAATATTGAGATCAAATATGAGCTATGTTTTTGAATTTTTGAAAATTGGTCAAATCTGTTAAGACACTGATTCACCCCCCCCCTCTTAGTGTCATTTTAACTCCAACAATAGTGGCATAATTTTTTAGAGCTAAAAATGACAACTGAGATGCACATTCCATTGGTGTGTACTTAAGATCATAGCCCACTAATGTCCTATTGATGTAGTAGATAGTCCTTTTAGAACCCTCTAAATTGTGTTTTGTTATGAGTGCCCCTAGAGTGATTGATGTTTAAGAGAAGTAAAGTAGTAATGGTTTTCTTGGGATTGGAGCCATGAGAACTTGTGGTGATACAAGGTACTCTTTTATTTGATCAAATTCCTATTAAAAATATTCTTCTTGGTGAATGTAATTATTTTTATTTAGGAAATGAGAAAATTATTAACGCTTATGCAATAATTATCTAATGAATCTTTTGATAGTCTAAATCTTTCTTTGAATATTATGTATCTGTTTGAGATTTTATGGAGGCACCATCTCTATGATGGCTATTGCTTTGGAATGATCAAATTCTATACTTCATTGAGAGATAATGAAGCCTAGAATTTCCCAAATAATATTCCGAAGACATATTGCTTAAGATTGAGGCACAACTTATATTCTCTTAGATGCTTAAATACACACTCAAGAATTTGTGGATGGCCTTCTCTTGTTGTTGACAAAGCTAATAGATTGTTGATATAATCTTCCATGATGTCATGTAACATACAATGAAATATGATTGTAATTTCTCTTTAATAGGTGGATTCTACAGTTTTAAGCCCAAAAAACATAACCTAATAAATAAAGGTACCCCAAGGAGTGGTAATGGTTATTTTGTGTTGATCCTCAAGGAAAATTTCAATCTAATTATATCGAGAGAACCCATCCATGAGGGATAACATAACACACTCCATTGTGAGTTCAATTATGATGTCTATGTTTGGAAGTGGAAAATAATCCTTGGTACATGCTTTGTTGAGATATTTGAAGTTTGTACTAACTTTGATTCCTTTTGACTTTTTACTAATAGGGACAATGTTGTCGATCTATTCAGGATAATTTTAATTGGTCTAATAAAGCCAACCTCTAATATTTTATCAATGTCTTCTTTGAATAACAATGCAACTTGTGGATGCATCTTATGAAATTTTTGTTTCACTAGTTTAGCATTTAGATGCACCACTAGATGGTTTACTATAAAAGAAGGATCTAAACCTATCATTCCTACATAGGACCAAGAAAAGCTTTTCGGAGATATATTGAGAATAGCTATGATGATTTTTTATCATTCTTATGCATATAAGATTTTAGCAAGATAGGTGATTTTTGGTTTGGTGTTGGTACCCAGGATGACCTCTTTTGATTATTCTACCAAGACTAAAATCGGTCATGCAATTATGAATATGTTGAGGGAAGGTTGAGTTCTTCATTTGTGAACACCTTAGAGAGGTTTTTATTAGTAGACACATAATTTTTTATTTATTTCTCTCAGATTTTATAGCGCTACATAGAGGTTTTCACTAGGGAACTATAATTTTTTACTTTTTGAATTTTTATTTTTGTCTAAGGAATTCGGCTTGTTCCCTAAAATTAGTTGTTGAATTTGTTAGCACCTATAAATTTGAATGAGCTTATAATGCTTTATATTATCTGATTATTCTCGATAACTTTTTCCCAATCTAATAAGTTTTATTTTTGTGTTACGCTCAAGTTCCTCAGGTGGTTGCTTTACCCCTTTGTCGAGCTATGGTAGAAAACCCATTTTGTAGAATGTCCAAGAGTTAGCCTGTTCCCCTCTTCTTTCTTTCCTTCTTCATGTCCTTTCAAGGATTCAAGCTTTGAATGGACATTTGGACGAAGTCCAAATATCTTTGTTCATCCACAATTTCCTCTTCTTCCTTTTTTCCTTTTGTTTGATCAAGGATTTGGGTCCCAAGTAGACACTTGGACTAAGGTGCATGTCCACCCTCAATTCATGCGACCCCACTCCCTTCTTTCCTTCCTCTATCCTATCAAGACTTCAGATCCCAATTGAACTTTCATATCCAAGTTTGAAAGGTTTAAATCCTTTCTAGCTTCCCACCTCTACCTTTTCTTTTCATCCCATCAAGACTTTGGGTCCAATTGAGATCATCGAACTCAAATTCTACGAGCTTGTAAACCTTCTCCTAAGTTTTCTTTTCTAACCATGGATGCACATAAAACCTTCCAGATGGAATGTTTTATGTGAGCCCGCATTCCTTTTCCATGTTGCTTCATTTTCTCCTACGAATGGAAATGATGCCATGTGGCATCCTTTTTGTAGATCCTCCAACCCTTTCTACCTATTCCTTCTTTGACTCAAAGACACTTGGAATGATGGCACGTGGCATCCGTTTTGTGATCTCTTTTGGTTTTTTGATTCCTTTTTAACCTATAGAATTGTGGAAACGATGGCACATGCCATCCTTTCCGCACGTCTCCCCCCTCTTTCATAAAACCTTTCTATCTTCCTATAGAGGTGTGAAAATCATGCCACGTGGCATGTTTTTCAAAGTTCCATTGAGTTTTCATGGGCCCTATCTCGGTCCACAAGTTGCATGAAAAATGATATCACATGGCATCTGTTTTATGAGTCTACAACATTTTTGCACCTATCCTTGTTTCCTCCCATGGACATGCGAAAATCCTACCACATGGCACATTTTCCATGTGCCCACCCTTTCTTTTTAGTTTATTTTTCTTTAGCCCGAGGAAGAGCAGAAAGCTACCATATGGCATGTTTTCTGCAATTGCAAGAACCTTTCTTTGTGGGCCCCTCTTTCCCCCACGAAGGCATGAAATGTTGTCGCGTGGCATATTCATTTTTGGTCAAAAAAGACTATTTTTTTAACTTTCCTCTTCATCCTATCGAGACTACAGGTCCCAAAAAATCATTTCGACCTAAGGTCCAAAAGAACCAAGTCTGATCGAGATTCCCGTTCTTGATTGATTTTCTTCTTTCATTCTTTCGGGACTTCGAGTCTCGAGAAGACTTTTAGACCAAAGGTCCATGTTCGATCAGGATTCTCAATCTCGATTGTTCTTCCTTTTTGATCAAGTATTGAAACTTCAGGTCTTGATCAAACTTTCAAACCTAAGATCTAAAAGGTCCATTTTTGGTCAAGAATTTTACTCCCAATCTTTTTTTCTTCTTGGTATGTTATTTTTGGGGTTTTAGGACCTAATTGGACTTTTGGATCAAAGGTGCAAAATTTCGGATCTATTTCGATTTCCTAAACTCGACGCTCTTCCTTTTCGAGACTTCGAACCTTCTTTGGAATTTTGGATTTTTGCTCCAATAGTTTGAACCCAATTTTTGCTTTTTCTCCTACCCTCTATTTCTTTTGTCTTAGGATCCTATTGGGGTTTCAAAGTTCTTGGTTGGACTTTTGGATATTCTACGAAATTTTTGTGTTTTCACCTTTAATGTTACAACAACTTTATCAACTGCTAGATTTTATTCTTAAGGCTACATGGATGATCTTAAATGATTTTTTTAATAACTCTGAGTGGGACAAATGGTGTTCATGCTTCTTTATGATTCTCAATCCTCTTTTCTATTAGAGATCCAATCGTTGTTATGATTTAATATTTATTTATGGGGTTTTTTTCCACTTTTGTGTGCTCATTAATGTGGAGGTATGGCATGGGTTTTGGGACCTATGTGGTATTATTTTTACTCAGATTTGGATGTCCACATGTTTACATGGGATTTGTTAGGGATTTAGGCCCTGTCCTTAGCCTTTCCTCCTTCACAACCTATAGAGGTATAAATTGCACTTTTGGTGCTCATTATAAGGGTTATAGGTTTTTGTTTGAGTTTTGTTCCAAAGAGAAGCAATTGAAAAGCCAACAAAAGAAACTATTCACAAGAAACCCTTGGTTTAAACTTCCAATTCGTCATATAGCTATTTTGTATTGTAATGACTTGGGTTTGATCCCAAGCTTGTAATAACATTTGAAAACATTAAATATTGTGTGATTAAAGGCACAATCAACCTTAACAGAGTGTCTCCTTATGTGTGGTATACGTTTCCAGATGTATAATTGATTAGTTTTCAGGCAAAAGTTTGTAAAATCTATGCAAAGCCTTTGCATAGTATCTTTTCAATATAATAAAGGAAATGTATGGTATGCTTGAGGATTACTAAGTAGAATCTATTAATATTTTGTAGCTATCTATTATCTTCTAAATGAATATGTAGAACCTAACTTTCCTGTGCATTTTGAAAGGCATAGTCTTTTGTGGTCACTTGATTAAGTCATTGCCTTGTTTTCAGTTATTCCATCTTTGGTTAAATCTGAAGACTCTGTTGCCCAATGGATAAAGGCAACCATTTATAATTGGATTTTTCTCCTATCATCCTCAACACACTCCAAACACATCAACTCAAAAAATGTTTAAAGTTTTACTTTATGTGTGTTTTACTGAATGAATACAACAATACAAGGGTTTTACTTTATGTGTGTTTTATTAGCACATAGGTATATTGTGGCACCAGTATTAGGATACACTATGGAGTGGGTATAGTTTGTTGTAGGTTCATGGTAATTATCCAAGTTTGACACCCCTGGCACCTAGAAGATTATCAAACCTTAGTGATTTGGGGCCAATAGCTTCGATCACCAATAAAACCTAAATCTATGTCAATTCCTTTCTTGTGGTCAATTTCTAGAATGTTCTCATATAGTCCCATTAATTGAGATAAAGCATCATCATTTTCAGCATGTTATTGGGAATAATAGGGAGGTCAATGTAAGGTTTTGTGATAGGAGTGAGAGTGAAAACTTTCATGTCATGGAAAAGGGTGACACCATTAGTGAACGAGTTTTCAAAGTCATGTCCTTTGACATGTTTAAAAATGGAAAATGATCCCACAATGATAAATGTTTCACTAGTATCATAGGATTCTTCAATTAATGACATGTATCCTAAGCCAAATCTATAGTAATTAACCTTGATGACGAGTGGCCCAATTATTCCTTGTTCATGGTATCTTACTCCTTTGTCTTTGTAGCCATGTTTTTTACATATTATGAGTGCTTTTAGGTAGGTTTTTTCATTAAACATGGTGCATATTGTTTATCTTTGTATAACTAGGAACTTATGTCATCGTTAATGATCTTGTCATCTAGGAAACCATTTTAATGGATGACCTTAAGATATTTTTGAAATGATGTGAGGATTTTCCATGGGACCACAAAGAAAGAGGGAGCAAACCCAAATAATTTTTTTGTGTGTAAGTCATACTCCCCACATCCCTTATCAATGATATTTGTGCCTGAATTTAGAAATCAATATCGGTGGATGGATTCAATGCCAAAGTAACAAAATCAATATAGGATGAGGATGGTAGTGATGTAGGAGTGGAATTGTTTATGTTAGGGTAATGATGGAATATTTTTTAGGGGCCTTCAAAAATTATATAATATTAAAAGGGATGAGAATCAATGATAATTGTGACTTCTACTCCATTACGAGAGAATTTAATGCATTAGTGGTATGTGGAGGGAATGACTTACAATGCCATGAATGTATGGGTGACCAAGAGGAAGGTTGTATGGAAGTTCAATGTGAAGAACATGAAATAAGGTTTGTTGTAGGACATGACCCACTTGATCCACTTGAATTGGAAGCTAAAAAATACCTTCAAACTCTCTTCATGTCAACATAGTCCTGGATAGTGATCTTGTTATGAGGTTCATTGCCATCTTTAAACAATCCCAATAGTTTGATAAGTTTGTATGTATGACTGTTTAAGTGAAATCCATCATCTAGAAGGACTTGTTTGACCTTATATTTATTTAATATTTCTTATATATAGAATTATTTTGTGCATGATGAATCAATCGAAGGAATATTGGTTGGACTAAATGTGAGTTGATACAAAGAGGATAAGTGGCCCACCATGGCTTGAAATTGATCTAGTTTAATATTGTTGGGGACTCACACCTCCATTAAGACATGGTCCAATATGTCCTTATGAATAAGTGATGATTTAACAAGATTGAAGATAGATATATACATTTCAATCTTCTTAAGATTATTTAGTAAGTCATATTAGGTGTCTTGTTAGGAAAAGAAGGCCCCTTGGATGGTAATATATCCACACCTAGTAGGGACAAAATAATTAGGATTTTTCATTATGATGTATTGAATTAGTAATAGTATTCTTCAATTGATATCACCAAATACTAAATCATATGAGGTCAACGACTTATTGGTGTTAAAATTACTTGTGTAGCTATTTTGGGATGTGGCTTTGTTCAACATAGAGGACTAGTTTTGATCATGCTTGGAAATAGCTATTGATATATTCCTAATCCCTTATTTGGAAAGGAGGATACATGGCTTTCCACTTCTATCTCACCTTAATAGATGAGATCTTAGATACAGTTCTTGAGTTTCATATATTTTTACATGGTGTGGCCTTTGATGCAGTAGTGCTCACAATATTCACTTTCTTTGT
The DNA here is from genome assembly GCA_007258455.2 of Sequoia sempervirens. Classification (NCBI taxonomy): domain Eukaryota; kingdom Viridiplantae; phylum Streptophyta; class Pinopsida; order Cupressales; family Cupressaceae; genus Sequoia; species Sequoia sempervirens. Next base: position 762,138,398 of record VDFB02000003.1, read on the forward strand.
ATCATGCAAGTTTGGGTGTATTCTCATCAAAAGGTTATGTTAGTGGAAATTTTATTAAGTTGGCTTGAACGAGTTCTTAAAATATAATTTTTTTGGGTTCCCCTAGGAAGTGTAATTATATTTAATACTATTAGAGAGTTTTGGTTTTTCTTGTGGTATGAAAACATGGGTTTGTAGTTGGATATATTGGATAGTGGGACGTATTTGTTCTTATATTTTTTGTTTAGTCTATATGAGTTTGTATTTAGTTAGCCCATCACCAATAACACTTTTTTCTTAGCCGAAAAGTGGGGTTCATCATTAGTCTAGTTATTATTTTCTTTTTCTTTATTATATATTTTGATAAAACCTTCAAAATGAGGAATTTCTCAATAGTGATCCCTTTCTCAATAATTTGGTGAAAAGTGGAGATACAATGGACCTATAAGCGAAAGGTTGTTTTGGGATTAAGATTTTTGATGAAAATATTGACAAGTTCTTTTTCTAATATTAACCAAGGTAAGAAACTACTGAGACTCCTTTATCATTGAAGGAAGGAAGAAAAAGTCTTCCCATTGCATTATTTGGAATTACAGAGATCAAACATGGTTAACTCATGTTTGAAATTGTATAAAAAATGGGTTACAAATTTCTTAGCCAATTTAGTAAAAAAAAAATAATGGGTTGTTTTGAGGTAGGTGTAAAACCACTCAAGTGCTTGTCCTACCAAAATTCAAGGAAAGAGTCTCACAAGATATATATCATTATAGTCAAGTTCTTGGTGTGCCATTATAAATTCCTCAGCATGATCTTGGGGGCATCCGTTTCCCTTATATTTGTCATATTTTTGTACCTAAAGGGAAAGGTAACATTGATATTGATCTATCAAAGGGCAAGGGAAATAGTTCTTCAAATTTATACATTTCCTTTTCATGTAAGGTCCATGTTTATATCCCTTGAGAGAATCTTTCATTTCTTGCCACCCATGGGTAAATGAGTTCCTAGGTGTTGGAATTAGAGAGTTAGTTGGATTATTATATGGAAATTTTAAATGGGTGGATCGATATGTGTTATTGGTATGGTGTATTATTTTTGATACAATGGTGGTTGTTGATAAGAAAATAATAATGTACTTATTAGTGAGATGTATTATTGTTGGTAAAATGATGATTGTTGATAGGTGGATTGTAATGTATTTATATGTGGTATGTTTTTTTGGCAAGACGATTTTTGTTAATAGATTGATTGAAGTGTGTTTATTGGTGGGATGTATTGTTTATGATGAGATAGTGGTTGTTGATGGGTGGATGGAGAAGATGTTAGTGGTTACTACAAGGATGAGTGATGGAAGGTGTGAGATGGAATTATGGTTAGATGTGGAAGTGTTCATTATGATATTGATATAGGTGGTATAGAGTAGATTAGTTATAAAAATATGGAAATGTTGTTTGGTGTGCATTAGATGGAAGAGGAATGTTTTGATTGATTGGATTGGGTGGGTTTTTGAGGTGAACGAGGTTTGATAAAGTTGTAATATGATGTGAATTGTGATGTTGTAGGGTAGATTGATAATGATCATGAGTTTATTGATATGAGTGCCAATAGGTTTTTGGTATATCATAGTGAGAGGAATGAATGATGAAGTATGAGGAAATATGGAAATGACCTTACTCAAGTGTCATCCTTGGATGAGTTGTGGGTTATTTTTTATAGGAAACTAGTTGATGTGGGTTCTTATTGGATAAGATTACTAAGCTTAAACTTATCAAAGTTATGGGGAGATTGGATCCTTCAATTAATTGTTCCAATAAATAATCTCTATTAAGGTTTACATGATGATCAAGGTAAGCCTATGTAGTATCATCATTGATAAATTCTGTAAACCTAGGAGAGTACTTAGGTTAGCTCACATTTCTTAATTTTCTATTATTTGATGATGCATTTGGGGTGTCTCAATATTTCACCTTGGGCATAATGACTATTACTATTTACCAAAGGATTTGTGTTGAGTAGTTCCATGTTCATTTTTTTATTGTAACCTGGTGATGGAAGTCATGAAAAGGGATTTTTTTTGGTAATTTAGATTTGTGATTTTTTGGATTTTCTATTTTGATTTCCAAGGAAGAAGGTAAAAGTGCAAAAATGGACAATTTTGGCTAAAGTTGATGATTTGGATGATTGTGATGGGTTGGTTTGAAAAATATAGTTAGATAAGGCTTAGGATGAAAAAGTGATGGGATGGTGTGGAAGGTATTGGATGTTTTGATTTTAGTTGGATTACGACTTAAGATAGGGAAAGTTATTAAGTACACATGATTTGAGGATGATTACTATAAAATCTTAATTTCAAAGGAATATTTAATTTAAATGTGATTGCATGACGACTTGATTTAGATTTGGGATTCATCCTAGATTAATTATGGATGATGTTGATTGAGTAATGGGATTTATATTTGGGATAAGATGGTTTGGGATGTTAGGATTTGATTGGAGGTAGGTAGTTAGGTTTGAGATTTATCTTGGATGGATTTTGGGATTTGGTTTAAGAAGGATTTGGTGAATGTAGGATTTTGGGATGCAAAGGGTGGATGATTTATAGAGTATTCCTAGAGGGAAATTTTTGGATATGAATTGAGATTTTTTAGTTGAAGTGTTGGGATTTGGTTGTAGATGTATGATATATTTGGTGGATTTGGGGACTAAAGTGATGTGCTATTTCTAATGGCTATACAATGGGATTGGTGGAGTTTGTTGAATGTTAATTTAGTTTGTGGGAGATGGTTGTTGTTTATAACCTTAGCAAGCGGAAAATCCTGAACTAAGAAAACAAAAATACCATTTTTGTGCATCTTTCAGTCTTTTGAAATTAGTTTAAGGTTGCAAGCATGCACTTGGTATTCACAACACTAGACAAAGAAAACATATTCACAAGCCTAAATTATTTAATAAAAGGAGTGTCAATCTATGTTGACCCATAAATATGCTATTTACCAGGGGTGTGGATAGCTAGGGAATGCAAGGTCATAGACCACCTCTGTACCCCTTACCTTGGATGCCAAAGCCTTCCGCAAAGTTAGCTCTACCTCTATCGCTTGGAATTAGGGTGTGAGTACTTTCTTGGTCCTTATCAATATCTAATGTCCAATGGGGAAAGATAAATTGATGATCTTAGTTAGGTTTAGACAATAATTTCTAAGGGATATATTCAATATAGCACAAGGGTACATGAGGCTTAATATTAGGAAATAAAAGGAAAACAAGTTAAACAACTAGGAGGCGAGGATAACACACTCTTGTCCTTCACTTCCCTAAGGTATATAAATTCCTTAGGGGCTTAGGCTAGAATGACTGATTTTTACTTCCAAAAGGCATGTCTTTCGATTCATCCCTACTATTTATGCCCTACCGAAACAACAAGGTTGAGGTCATCTTGTTAGTGATAAAATCCAAGGCAAGCCCCATAAAAATAAACTTGGGAATATGATTCTTGTTTTTTATCCTCAAGAGTGCCCTAAAGCATAAGAAGAGAGCATATGCAAGTGTAGATTTGGGATTAAATACAATTGTAAATTTTTAGATCCAAATCAAAATATATAGTAAATTTTCAATCCCAATTACAATGATGCTAAAACAAAAAAGGAAGATAAAACACAAAAAATAAAAATGTACTTTAAAATGTCTTCAATAAAGTATCTTACAAAACCATAATATTTGTAGTTTTTCATAAAAAGATTAGGTAAGTGTTATTACTTTTCAAAACTTAGTTAAAAATTAAATTTTATGTAAAAATTATGCAAACAAAAAAAAAAACTTTTTGTGTGTTTTTGACAACCGTCAAACAATGTAAAATTGTTAAATCAAATGGCAAAAACAATTTTTTGAGTTTTTTTAACTTGCAAAAATTCTTAAAAAGAAACTACTAATTGCAATTAAAGACTATATAATTTTTTTTAGCTTTTTGAAACTTTATAAAAAAATTATGAATTTTTTAGATATTAACCTACAAGAAAAAATGTAAGACTTGCAATAAAAGAAATACAATTAAAAAAGAACTTTTCAACACACAAAATATAAAACTTGCTAAATGGCATGTTATTTTTTTGGTTTTATTTTTATTTTTTTGTAATCTCTAATAATAAAAGGTATAAAGTATTGAATATCATAGCTCTAAGGTATACAAATATTGAAGAAGAAACATATCTTTCTCTTGCACCTCGAATAACTTTTTTGAGATGGGATGCATTTGATGCAAGAGAACATGACTTGTATGAAGCTTTATATACACAATTTCAATCATAGTTTAACACATATATCATAGTGGGTGAACTACTCAATAATTATTCTCATAACTTTGATTTTATCACGTAGCTACAATAGGCAGTAGATTATCTATATCTGGTGGTTCATTCTAAAAATTACAATTAAATCCAAACAATCAAAAGAGGGCATATAATTAATCTTCAAGAAAAAGTGATTATGGTATCTATCATGGCAATGTAGATGATTTGACGAGTGCTACATGCACACATACATTTTGCAAAGGTTGTATAGAAGTTTACACTTCAACTACTAGATAATGTCCATTCCCATCTTGCTCAAAACCTTTAATAGTTGATATAAGGTAGTTGTATTTACTATTGGTGCATTAACATTGAAGGTAAACTTCCCATATTGGGTGGCTTAGAAGGATGGAGTTTTAAATATTGTTAGTTTGAACTCTTATACTAGGTTTGTATGCTTGTAAATCCCATATGGCTAGGCTTAACTAGCACACTCTAAGCATTGACCACTTAGGTGGTTGATGTAGGGCCTTCCTAACCTATCCCACTTCTAGTTGCCCATTCCATTCGTCATTAATTCCACCCAACTTTAATTTTTTAAATTACTTGTCCTGCCCATAATATCTTCATATATAACAAATGTGAGCAATCTTTATTTGCCAATGTACTCATGAACTGTGCCAAAATGGGACCTTCATAATAGGATATGGATGTCCATCAAAGCATAATGGAAGGGAAACTTTTGTTTGATATCACAATTGGAAATGGCTTGAAAAATATGTATGAAAAATGTGGAAGCATCAACAAGGCATGTGAACTATGTGGAAGGATTCCTCAAAGAAATGGGGTCTCATTGAATACCATGATTGTCGAATATGCAAAAAATGTATTTGTTACAAAGGCTTTAAAAAATTTCAACCAAATGTGATTGGAAGGTGTAAAGACAAACTCTGTAATATTTGCTAGAAATCTCACGGCTTGTGTGAACATGGGAGCTTTGGAACGAGGTACAAACATTCATCATAGATAAATGATGGAGGAATTTTGTTAGATGTTTTAGTTACAACTACCTTGGTAGATATGTATGCAAAATGTGGAAGCATAGACAATTCACATGATATGTTTGACATAATGCCTCCCATAATTGTTTACATAAATCCATGATTGCAGGATATGCAAAATGTGGAAGCATATACTTGAGGCACTTGAAGTGTTTGACAAAATGCCTCAAAGTGCATTGTTGTCATGGAACATCCTGATTGCAGGATACTATAGAAATGGGATTGTGGAAAAGGCTTTAGAGACTTTGAATAAAATACAATTGGTAGGTGTAAAACAATACTCTACAACCTTTGCCACCATCCTCCCAGCCTATGCCAAATTGGAGCTTTAGAACAAGGTGTGGACATCCATCAAAGAATAAAGGGTAGAGGAATTTTATAAGAGGTAGTTGTAACTGCTTGGTAGATACGTATGAGAATGTAGCTACATATATTCTAAAACCTACATATTCAACTTCTAGAGTAATTTTTATTCAATAGGTAATTGTGAGTAATTAAGGAATTGGAAGAAAAACTCCTTTTTTTGAGCAAGGATCAAGGCTAGAAGTGTTTGAACAACTTGCCTTAATTGCAAAGGATCAAAACTCTAAGAGCTTAATTGAATATATAAAAACACCCATTATTCCCACTATTGTGTGACTTGGCATTGAGTTGCCAGATAAGATAGTTCAATTGATGAGGTGTAAACATCTTTCCAAGGTATACACTCTATTCTTGCAAGAAAAAATTCTATGTCTTTAGTTTAGTCAAATAAGCAGTGATCTCCCTATTGCCATGAATTCAAGATCTTTATTTTTATAAACTTTCCAATGGCCTACACCAGAGATGCAAGATCAATTGTGTGAATTCTAGTTGCACAAATTGGTTCTTTCATATGATATTGTGTGGAACCTGCTAATATTTGTGGGAGATGTTCAGATTAGGTCTTTAGCTTCCTGCATTAGAAATGAACATCAAAGGGGGCAACTAATGTAGTAAAATGAAGAGAGAGAGATAAATCACTCCCTCTACAATTAAGATAAGAAGAAAAAGATCCAAATATAATAGTAGACCAATGGTTAGACCTCTTAGAGCACAGGGGGGTGAAGCAAAAATATAGGATTGTAGGAAAAGGGACTATAAAATAATGAAGGGACTAGAAGTAGACACAATCAAAGAAGTGCTTGAATTTACCCAAGATAGATGGAGAGAATTAACCCCCAGAACTTAAGAAGAAGGAGCATCATTTTGTTTATAATTATGTGGCAATAATTGGAAGATCACACAAATACATTGCAACTGCCTTAAGAAATGGAATTGTGTGGCTCCCTCTCACCTTTCATCCTCCTCTCCTTTTGTTCTCCATACAACACTAGATAGGAAGGAATCAAGAGGAAGGTGTAGTAGCAGAGAACAAAAGATTGGTGAAGATCTCAATTCAATAAGGGTTTTATTTTAAGTAGGGTAAAGGAGTGACCAATGTTATGGACTACAAAGAGACTGCCTTGTTGTATAACCTTCGACCTTAAAGTTCTTGAGGACAAGAAAAATCTTTAGTAGGGGGGAATGATGGGCTTGATAATTGGCTATTTTCCCATTACTATTATACTTTTTGTCATTTCTTTCTGCTAAGTTTCAAGATATTACCAAGACCTTTTATGCCTTTTATATACTTTTAAGCAGTTTTAAGCATTTGGAAATCGAAACATGTTATGTTGATATGTGTATATATGAATTCATGAATGCATATGAAGTTAGTAGGATTTTAAGTTTAATTTATGATTGTTAATAATGAGGATTCCTTAGGAATAAGACTGACATTTGTAGCAAGAAGAATTGTCATACCGCAACAATGGGGCTTCTCAACCCAAAACATATGTACTATAGATCGTTGCAAAGAAGTCAATCAACTAGGGCATCACACTTTAAGAGGGAAATGGAGGTGATCATTTACTGATTAGTTTGTGATTCACCTAATATCACTCTTACCTACCAATGAGATAATGAGGAGAAGAATGAGTCTAATTGCAATGGGATTGAGTTATGACAAAATTGTTCTAATTGAACATATTCCTATTTTGAGTGGATAAATTTGTTGGACATACAGTATGTATTTGGTTCTTCTACTCCTTGTTTAAATCGTTATTGTCTTCTGTTTCAAAACTCAAGTCCTCTTCCTATCCTTGAGAAAGAGTTGACATTTGTGTTATAAGTCTATTTTCAACCCATGAATAATGGAACTCCTCACAGACCCTATATAGTAGGATCTTCTATCGAGGAGGAGATCTAGTTACTAGCATTATTGTAGCAATAGTTTTAACAGCAATATTATGGATATAGAATGTATGTTATCGAACAAAGATCTTCAACAAATTCTTGTTAGATCTTGTGCAATAGTTCAGAGTTAGAATGTAATAAAACAAAACTGACTTGATGTCATGATTTACTGAGTAAGTGAGTGTTTGATAAAATCTTGTGGAAGCAACAACTCAGGCAAGGGCCACTTGAGGTAGTATTGAACCACTTTAATTTTAGGTAGTAGATTAAATGATGCATTGTGAATTTCATTACTAGTTTTCAATTATATGCTTATGAATGAATGTGTTACAATTGATGAATTAGATTATGTAGCTTAATATTCTAATTAACACTTCGACAGATTACCTAAGTTAGGACACTGTAGTTTAATAGTTGATAGTTATGGTCTTAAGCATTAGGTACCCAAAACAAAAGGTAGACTACTTGTATTCTTTTTCCCTTGTTTTGTGAATTGGCAATTTATTTCAATTTAAAGTTTTTACTATATTTGCACGTGTTATTCGCCTATACTCAATTGATGTAGGATGTTCAATATATGTTAATACATATAATTTTCCACCACTATCCAGAGTTTTAGAACTCCTTGGTTGATGATTTAATGTATCCCTCTTGTGAATAATGAACTATTTAGTTAGGGATGCTCGGGTCCTCTAAGCTGTGTGCATACCTAGTGGCAACAATTTAATTAAACATTAGAGTTGGCTCCACAATTGGTATCTTAGTTTAAATTTGGATAGTGTTGCTTTGGTATAGGATGGTGTTACTTTATGATCAAGATATTTCCTTGTTGGCATGTGTTAGGGCCCATTGAAGTGGTTGTAGCCCCCAAACTATGTTGAATGTAATTATGACTCAAATATTTAGAGACTTGTGTGTGTTTATTTTATGTTCATGCTTGTGCACATGCTAATTGGTCAATCTAGTGATATTTGAGTTCTACATTGGTGAAGTTGTGGATGTCATAACTTTTTTATATTAGATAAGTGGTGGTTTTCATGGTTTTCTTAGTTTGGCTTTAGAAATTAGCTATAAAATTTCTTAGATGGTAGAATTCCTACACCAATCAAATGGGTTGAAAACCTTTGAATGTCCACACCTCAACAACACCCATATGAAGTTCAGTACCTCATTGTAATGGTGCACAAGAGAAAAATTTGGCATGATACTTAGGCTGGCCTGAAAGCAAAGTACTATGTAGTTTAATAATAAATTGGTAACACGTGTGCCTACATTCTATGAATTAATGAGTAACTCTAGTTGTAATAAATATGAATGAATATTAGCTCTAAATTCATGAATATAACTACAATTATATTTGATTGTTGTAATGAACTTTGTGATCTTTGTTTACGTAATATGTCTATATTTCTATAGGAAAAAGAGGTAATATAGAAATTTAATACTTTTGCATTCGTTGCATACCTAGAAAATGCTAGTGAAGACTAAATTCTATATGGCACATCTAATATTTATTTACAATCCTTAATCACAACTATACATATCCTGAGTTCTTGTACTTGATTCATGTCAATATTTTATAGTGGTAGATTTATTTCATCATGTCCAAATACTTATGAGTTGTGGCTAACACTTTTTGTTTAGTTGATTTTAAAATAGAATGTTAGAGTAAGCATACATGCAAGAAAAATATTTTTACGGAAATAATATAAAATGATGAACTTTAAGAGATGGATTTGTTCTTGATAATTTATTTAGATTACCTTTTCCTTAGAATTTATCAGATCTCATCCCACTTTTAGGCTCCTTTTTTTGCTCATTCCAGTGCTATCCAACTATAAATTTTGTTAGTTTCCTTAGAAACATTTGGTCTCTTATTTCATGTTGAATGAGGGGTATTTCTTTTGTAATTATTTTAGTATCAATTTCTTTTTTTTTTTGGATTCTCTCTACTCCTAACACCCTTGCTATTTTTCCTCCATCTTAGATGTTAGTAACTCATCTATGAACTGTTCTTATCCTGATTCTACAATTTTCTCTCCTCTTCTTCCTCATGGTTGAAGTTAAACTATGAAACCAAAATAATAAACAAGTATTACCTATTGATACACTACACAATACTAACTTTTGAACATTATCTTTTTTACTACTTGCATTAATAGAGTAGTTGGATGATTAGTTCTTCATCGATCTTGAAATTAAACCAATTTTTTTTTCCTTAATAGACCATTAGGCCCTTAGTTTTAAACCATGCTTTGAAACCATATAGAACAACCCAATGGACTTGGCAAAAATTAGACTATTTATTTAATTGAACTTCTTAAATTTTTTCCCACATTATATGAAGGATTGTAGTCTTACAACATCAATAAATCCCTATGAAAATTCATCCAAAAATTCTCTTAGATCAACTCACTTGACTTCTTCGGTTTGATAATAATATTGAGCTTAGGAATTCATGTCTAGGTCTAAAAATATGCTTATATTATCTAAACGTAGGGTGACATACGAAAGATGGATCTTATGACAAGATTTAGTTAGGGCCAAACCATCATATTTTAATAGAATAGTATGGGAACATGTGGCCAACTCCAATTGGTATATTCTCACATTCATGAAATTCCAATCATATTCGACATACTTGAATTATGCTATGGATGGGAAAGCATTTTATATAACCTAGTCTAATTAGGCGTCTAGGTCAAAAAAACTAATGGCCTTAGATTTGTGGGCTTGGTGGATGCAAGAGTCCTATAAAACATTACAGACATATGGCATGCACCCAATTTTTATGTTTCTCGATGCTCGACATCTTAGGTATAAATATATTATCAATCATAATTTATTTGGGAGCTTGGTTTTGGAACTTAAATGCTTTATCTCTAGAGTTCCATGGACCTAAGTCACCTGCTAACTTTGACTAACTTTTGCACTCAAGTTTGATCTCACTAACAATTATCTTCCATCCCTCGTCTATCTATGTGTTAAGAATAAGATGTCTCAACCTTTAATATCCTATAATTGATTATTTAATGATTTAATATTGAAATTATATTTGATAATTATTCCATGGCGCATTGTGAGTTACAACTTGAAATTTCTATTTCTGAGGAGTCAAGTTGAAAGTTATCGTTTATAGGTGGAGTTGTGCATGAAGACATTTTCTATTTCATATTGAGTTTGCATGGAATGTGAGTGCTTTAGAGGTGCAATTATATTTGGGTAGGCACATGTTTAATGACAATAGACAATTGCAAGTAGTATTTCATGTTTAGTACTGTTTACAGGTGGTGTTGTGCATGAAGACATTTTATGTTTCATTTGAGTTTTCACGCCATGAGCGCTTTGGAGGTGAAATTATATTTTTGGTAGCAAGTGCAGGTTAGGATTTTTTTATAATATTATTTTTTAATTTTTTTATTGGGATTAAGGTATTTTTAAAACCCCTTTGTGTATGGTCAATGTAATTTGACCTAAAATAACTGAAACATGATTTTTTCCCATCATGTAGAGAATGATGCCTAGATTGTTCAAACTTGCTTTTCAAAAAAACAAAAGTTATTAAAAAAGTAACATATGTCACTTTATGTTTATGAAAATTTTCATTTAAAAATTTGATTGATAAATATAAAAATGTGTTCAAAACTAAAAAAATACATATTTAAAATTTATACATTGTCATCTATAATGGGTTTTATAATAGCTTTTAGTTTCATGCAATTTTTTTTAATAAAATGTTGTCACCCATATTGCCAAAATATGTTTCTTTGAAAAAAATTGCACTACAACTTTCCACTAAAATTGGACTCAACTTCTTGCAGTTACACATTACACGACAGATTTGTCAAAATATGAGAAGTTACTTTGCAACTTGAAAGGTTAAAAATAGGGAGAAAAAGGCTACCAAGTTGCCTCATTTGTTTTTCCTTGGTTCAAATGATGTTGATTAAGGCTAGCCAAGTGGTGGATAATAATGAAGTTGTGGCTTGGCTCATTGTAGTTAGGAATACCTCTGTCATCATTCCTACAACAAATAAAGAGATAAAAATTGTGGAAATGTCAAACCCTAGAGTTGGTATGCATACTAGAAAATCTCACACTCCAATTCTTCGGTTCATGTTGATGTTAGTCGGTTATCGTCCCCTTCTCCCTACAAACAAAATTTTATGATTATTTGTGCAATTGTGATGATTATGAGGGAGATGAAGAAGGGTACCCATAATATTTTTTTTGAGGGAAGGTCCATGGAAAAAATTCAATGCTTATTTGATTCCTTTAGCTCAAAGGTGCCTTAATTTGTTCAATATTGTGTGAGTATTATCTTAGCTACTTGCTTCTCATGTGGTCTATGCACATTTTTTTTTGTTTTTGTAGTTTGGTTAGCATCCTTAGTGTTGTTGGTCTTGGATTAGTTTCGAGGTTGATTTTTGGTTTGCATTGTTGAATTGAACTTGACAAAAAATTCTTGAGCTTTTGAAAAATATTATATCAAACTAAATGCGTCCAAAACATGTTTGTTTAAAGCAAAGCATTTCAATTAGTTTCATTAACAATGTAGTACTCAAATTTTAAATCCGTTGACTCATCCTTCAACAAGTTTGTGAAGTCTTAATAAAGTATTATCATCGATTGAAAATCATAGATTTGAAATCAAATTCATACAAACTTTGAATAAATGACCTACACTCAAACCACCTCATCTTCTCAATTATATTTGACAATTGAAATATACCCTTTAAGTAATATCCACCTTGATTAAATATAAAGGTGAAACCCTAAACTTATGGATTTCAAGATTTGACTTCAATTATTTAAAAGACAATCACAAAATGGTTGACAAAATGACAATAATTTTTTTAATATTTGTATCACACAAATAAATTGTAACCATGTAATAATGGGTTCTCATAATAAACAAGCATTAAACTTTTAATTGCATTCAAAAAGTGACAACACATTTAGAAAATTATGTATATACAAAAGAATATACAAGTATATGATGTCTTATCATTTGTTATAAAAAATATATATCTTTGAAGTCCATTATTTCTTATAAACAACACTCCAGTCTCCTACCAAATGGTTTATACACACAAATTCATAAGGCCCTTTCAACTAGGAAATTCATATAATAGCTAAATATTTATGTTGATAAGCATTCCCTTAGCGAGGAGAACTAGATGAAATACATACATCGATGGTTGAGATTAAAAGGATTGCCATTAACCAAATCTTGACCATTCGATTTTTAATGAATACATTATTGGGACATGAAACTTTCTCATGTTACAATAAATCCATATTTGTGATATATTGAAAAGATCTCAACCTTACATTTATCGTAATTTCTTAAAAATAATCTTATTTGAATAGTCATAGATGATGGGGAACCAATAAAATCTTGAGTTTTTCCTATTCAACTTAAATTTCTTTAGATGGAGATAATATTTCTATTTGGCCTTCACATAAATAAATACATTTCATTTAGCTAATTTGTTACATTTTTTCATCATTGAGCAAATATGTTAATTAAATATAATTGATAATTTTGAGTTAATAGGTGATGTCAAAACATATTAGTGTTTGTGCTCTATGGGATGTATGCTAATTCTAAAATTATTCATGATTATCATATATAGAAGAAATGCATAATAAAGAAGAAAAACTATTTGAATGAGTATGGTTATTTTACATAATTTTCACTATTCTTGTATCTAAGATTTTATGAAATCATAAATATCTTGTTGGGAAAATTCATGCTCGTTAGATCCTATGTGCATGCCTTAAATGTGTTTGGATCCAAAGATATTAAATAAACAATGTTTGAGGCCTATGTTGCTTTGAAAAAATGTGTTATATTTATAATGTTGTAACAAACAACCATTCATTAGAATAAAAATCATGAAAGTGAACGCAATTTTTTCATATCATGAATTTAAACATATTCAAATCAAATAATTTAATACATATCATTAAGTAAAACACATGATACTCAATAAGAAATAATCTCAAATCAAATTTGAATTCAAGTTTAATTTTCCTACATGTACTTGCATTTATTGATCAGTAAAGCATTAAACTTTAGATCACTTAGAGTTTACATTATTTTTCGGATACATATGAATATACAAAGAGTTTTTCCTTCATAAACAAGTATTTGGCAATCTCCAACAACGTGAAGGAGGGCATCATCATAGTGCTTACCTCTAAAGACAATCTAATGGTCCCCCCACACCTTCCAATCGAAAGTGGCCCTCCCATTCACAAGGGTAGTAAATAAAGGATTCTATAACCATATCATGTCATTTGAGAACTAGTGTAGTCTATTGATTCTCTCAAATACAATCTATCATACAAGTCTAGATACCCTCTAGCTAAGTATGACAACAACTAGATGTAACCTATTAGACACAGTGAACTAACAATGCAAGAATAATTACATTATTTTGGCTAAAGTTTTAAATATAAAAATAATATTTCCTATATTGATATGCATGTCATGGTTCACACATTTCTTTCTCAAACATGTTATATGAAGACCTCAATAATTTCACACGATCACATTACATCAATAAAATATAGTTTTTCAATTTGGGGAAAACAGGTTTTGATGGGACCGTTAAACCCATTACAAACAAGTTTTGAAGGGACCTGAAATCCTATCCAAGCAACATAAATTGCTAAAAAGACAATTCACAGACCATCAACAACCCAACAACAACAATATCAAATAGATTAAACATGACTACACAAGCTACACAAAGGTTTTGGAGGGACCTTAAACCCAATAAAAGAAAGGGACTGAGAACCCTATCGGGAGATGAGATCCACCTGAATCAGTCAGGTAAACATTAGTCTGTAATAGCCCAAATGTAACATAACATCCGCTGAATGTAAGCAGCACTGAGCCAAAACAGAACCCTACTATCTACCTCAATAAAAAGGAGTAATAAGGAAGGATCAAGAACCGAGACCACCTTTCAAACCAGGGCACCAACTCAATCTCCACCTCAAAAGGAGAGAGCTCCCCTCTACTAGAGAGGATATCACAACCAACAATTCCACCCCACCAGAAATCTCTAGCACCCTCAACCTCCACCTCCATAGGAGAAGTGTCCATGTCAAAAGGATCAACAACAAAGGAAACCAAAAACCTTCACCTCCCCACTCCACCTTAATAGGATAGGAATCCACCTCCATAGGATCCGAGGAGAAAGCCAACACAATAGCAAAAACATCAATTGTACCATCCTTTGGCAAACCATGCAACATGAACACAAGGTGGAGCACTGAAAGAAACCCGAAAAACAGTCATAAAGCCACCATAACAACTTTCATTCTGAAACACAACTGGGTGTTTAAAACAAGGTTGAAAAGTAACCCAACGATTAATGAATAAACTACATGAGAGCAATCAATGAGCAACCCAGACACTGCTCCAAGCAAGTATCAAGTCAATTGCAAGCTAGAACAAAATAGCCCGAAAAGAAGAAAGAGAAAAGAGGACCAACAGGGGCACCAAGAGACAAAAAATTCCCTGTAAGAAGAGGACCCAAGGGCTCCCAACCTAAGAAAATAGGTCACAAAGGAAGCACAAAGCAAACAAAGAAACAAAAAAAACTAGGTTGATAGATAAGAGAGTGAAAGAAACCCAACCAACAAGATAAACACTTTGATGGTGACCATAAAGGCACCATTAAGCAACAAGAGAGAACAAGATCCAGAACCTCACAAAAACATAAGCATGAACGACATGGGGTACAAGAAGAAAACAAGAGCTCAAAACTTGGATAAAATGAAGCGTCCAATCGTGAAAAAATAGGACACTGAAGACAACCACTGGCCCAAGGCTAAACCCAAAACAACCACGGAGGTAGCAACACACAAAACAACAGACCTCAAAAGTAAATAGTACAAAAAGAGGGAACATGGGCCAACCAACAAGCATAAAAGCCACAAGCCAACGGGCGAAGTAGGAAACCCCAGCCAGAAAGCATAGAAAAACCTGTCCAAAAGCCGCACCAAGACCAAAAGCAACATAGACGTCACAAAGAGGCCAACAACAGAGCCCAACGAAGAGGGAAAGGCCACATCAAGACTCCACTGCTTGTGAAAGGAACAAGAAAATGAGGGCACCACAACAACAACTTCTTGAGAGCCCCCAACACCATCCGTATCATCACCGTCCTCTGAATCTGAGGCCTCTGCCACACCTTCCCTGGAATTTGAACATAGTCTCTCGCCCAAACACCCGCTTTGCTCCATCCTCCGATGACTATTTTATTCTAATGTTAAAAGTAATCCGATTACATCAAAAAATTATAGTAAATAAAAGACAATTTCATTAATTTAGGAAAAATACCAAAATTATTTGTAGGTCCTCCAAACATTAGGATCGATACGTTCCCATGTACATCTTTTTGGCTCACAAAAATTTATTTTATTTTAATTAGCAAGATTAGATAATATAGGTCATCCTTCACATAAGAATATACAATTAGTTACTTGTATACATACATATATTTATTCATACATTTGTGTCAACTTTTATACACTTTTTACACCATTATCAATTGATCCCTTTTTCCTAAAATCTCCATTCAAATTCGAACTTTAAAACTTAAGATATACTTTAACATACAACTTCTATATATATATATATATATCTTAATTGCAAATAAACTAAAATCTCTTAAAAAAACTCATACATTTTCTCTTGTGTTCACTTTACTTCACAAGATAGTTTTCCAATCTAAACTTGCTCATTTGGCTAACCCGTTATTCCTAAATTGTTTGTAGGTAAAAACCAAGGTTTATATTTCTATTGCATGTCATGTAAACATATTTATGTGTATATGTGTACAAGTACTCATGTACACCTACATGTGTTCACATGATTCATGTTAGCTAATTTATATAATGGTACTCAATGTATTAAAAATACTTAGTCCAATGATTCTATGTTGTAGTTATCCTCTTTATTGATAAAGCGATAAAACATTAGTAGTGTTACACTAATACAACGATAAATTCAAAAATAGATTTACCAAAGTATGACTACTTATCTGCACTATAATAGAGACATACTTAATGAGAGATATGAAAGTTAGGGTTTATGCTTTCAATTGCATTACAATACTAAGATAAAATTAATAATATTGAGTATATGCTCTTAGCTACACTAGAATCTTGATACAAAATAAACATGATAACATATGTGCTCTTGGTTGTACTAGAGTTTTGATATATAATATATCTAACAAAAGTTTTACAACGTAAGTGTTATAACAAGCATCTCGTATTCACTTCATATCATGGTGCCTAAGCCAAGCAAGAACAACACCTTTATTTTCTTAAAAGTTTAACAACTTGGCTAATCATACTATATGAAATTAACTACTATACTTAATTTTTGAGCAAAGTAGAAATTAATGTGTAGGTTGATTGGCTTGTAAAAATCAACATACTATAAGATTGGATTACAATAAAGACATCTCCAAAACAAAACAACAATTACTCTTACTTATGGAAAATAAAAAATAAGCATGTCATTAGAATTTCCATTAAAAAATAATTCTTTTATAGTAGTCTTATGGACTTTAAGAAACAATTATTTCAAAACCTATGAATTCTTTAGTGGCTTGGTATTTCTCTCAACAACCAAGATATAGAATAATATGTGTATTTTATTTGTTGTTGATAGATAGTTAAATTGATATTTTATATTTTATACAAATTGCAATTGTATGAATATAAGCATATGTATATATACATATATGCATATATTCACACAATATGTTCAAATTTAAATTTAATATAAGATTGATAAAGAATGGCTCATGGGAGGTATAAAGTACACACCCATGAAAACGGTGCCACAGACAATACTTACTAATAGCTATAGGAAAGCTAATAAAAGAGATTTTAGAGAGCCTAATAAATGACTTCTTCAACTTTACATACCACAACAATTTCTCAAAACATCTATTCTTTCCTTATGTGCCTTATTTTCCTTTGTGCAAAATTTTTAAACAATCTTATGTGCAAAACACATCCTAACTAAATAAATAAGACTGAAAACCACACTTGTGATTCAAAATTTTTCCCAACTTTCCTTCTTTTCTCGTGCTCTCATTCTCTTCTCTCACAATAATATTTTTCCTTTTTAATTTCTTCAACTCTCCCCTTCTTTTAGAACACAAGAGCACTACCATTATTTCCCTCTCATACTCCCACTTCAATGAAGTTATATCTCCACTTAAATTCCAATTTCTTTGCCTCTTTTCTAGGCATTGATATGGAGTAGTGGTAGATCAAAAGGTGATACAATAAATATTAAAGAAATTTAATTTATTATTAAAATTTAATATTTTTTTGAATTTTTTTTTTTAAATTTAAATATTATTATTTATGTTATTTTTATAATATTTAATTCAATAAAAAATCAATCCTGTTCATTTTAAAAATAAATATCCTAGACAAATGAAAGTGTTTTCCTTCTCAACCATTCACCTATTAAGCCAACAACTAAAATAGGATAGCAAAGAGACAAAATAATCACATATCTAATTTTATAAGTAAAATGCAATGAAACTTGACCTTAAACTACTAGTATTGCTTAAGCTAGAATTACAAAGCAACCGACAAAGACAAAATTCAACATAAACCATTAATTTTAATATATTTGTGCATATGAATAGCTAATTTTTGATGACATGATATGGTAATTCATTGTCTTGACCTCCCACCCTCTCTCTAATGATGCCCTCCCTCCTCTTTTGGGAGGAGGAAAACACTTGACTGCATTCATCTCATCATCACAAAGAAGTTAGTCCATAAATTATAATCATACCATAATCTGATTACTAAAGAAAATAATATTACTGAAATTAAATAGAATCATTTCAAATTCTTATATTATCACATTAACATGTTTAACTAATCCCGCGAATAAATCATAAATTTACATCACAATGGTTAATGCAATAGAAACAAATTTTTTCACATTTTAAATATCTATTATCCAAACAATAAAATAAATATCACAAAATGTAAGTTATCTAAGCATTCAAAAATGGGGTGTGATAAATGTGTAATATGTCATTTCCTTTTATTTTATCATGTTAGGTATGTGTAGGAGTATATAATATAAGCATCCTATAAATTACAAGATAATTATGAATTTTCTTGTGCTAATTATACTATTTTTAAGAATTGTGTGTGCACTCAAAATGGTTATATTATACACATTTTTATTTTCTTGAGAAAATCTTTACAAACACCATTATTGGAGTGTTGTGATTTTTTGAGAAAATCTTGTATGGATTTTTTTTGTGTGTAGAAAATGAATTATGTGATTTCATAGTAATTGTCATCTTTGATTTGATTTAATTTTGAAAAGCATCTATTTGTCGTTATCAAATTCAATAAATTCTTGTGAGGGCTTCACTATCTTTGATTTCAATGAGATTTCTTTAGAGTGGACAATTATGCCCTCACTTCCAACCACCTTATTCTCATGGCCACTTAGTGCAAATTGCTTCTCACACTATGCCACAAGGTATACACGTCATTTCTACATTTTATTTTGCATATTTTTATTATTTAATTGATTGCATGTTTGTATACCTTCCTTTGCAACTTTCCAATCTACATTAAAGATGGGGAGACTATCTTGGAGATAAGTTGGATGTTCAAAAACCCCTCTTCATTGTGATGAATTCTTTAATTTTACCAATGAAAGAGTGCCTCCTTGATTTTTCTTTCTTTATTTTTTTACTTTGTTTATAAGAATAGATTTTTTCTTCTAGTGAAAGGATTTTGTGTAGGTGAAATGCAAGTGTGATTATGTGAGAATGATGCTTTGTAGATGTGTTTTTAGTTTGTGTATTGAGCTTGGATTTGATCATGCTTTTATGATAGATTTGATTATTATGCTCAAATAGATCTCTCTAGTGACACTAACCTTCCTCATGTGAGAGGATCACACAAAGGATGAGATAGCCACACCAACCTCCTCTATTGCCCAATACCTAAAGAGAGATATTTTTTCTTTATTTTTTTATTATGTTTGTCTAGCCTAACAATTACTTGGTTGTAGAATTCATCAATAATTTGTGTGGTGTAATATTAATTTCATTCTCAACTTTAATATTCTTTGATGTTCTAATTTTATTGTCAACTTTAATATTCTTTAAAAATATAGAATGTGATTATTTTGATTTTTGTAGGGAATTTATAATTTTAGAGTTAAAATACTTTTTTTTAGAATATTTCTTTTATTTAGCCATCCATGTTACTATGCCATTCATGATAGAAACATAATAGACCATGAAGAGAGGTTTTGTGCATAAGGTGTTCTATCTCTCCACTTAAACATCACACTCTTTAACACTTAAATAATCAATACTAATTTTATACTTCATCTTTATCAAATAGTGGTAACTAATGAAGTCCATTTCTTTCTTAAATATTGAATGAACTGTGGTTCATTAAATGAGCTCAAATTAACAAATAGTGTAAAGGTATAGATTCATTACCAAAAGCTTGGAGTGTATGTACATTGTTATTTATAAGAGTTATTTGAATCATTTTACGTATTTTTACATAATTTTTTTTTTTGCTACTTTGTGATAAGGATTGTATTTGTTTCTACAAAAAATTATAGATACATTAATGAGAATATTGGACACACTAATATACTTAAAACCTACTTGTGAATAGTGAAAATTTCCACCACTTACCAAATTGCTCTTATATGATGAAAATATTTCAATTCCAATGCGCCTCTATAATATATTCATCTATAATATATTCATGTTGAGATCATCTATAATACTAAATTTAAAATTTCATACGACATAATCTAGTTCTAATAAATTTTAAATCAGATAGCATATAAGCTATATATATTATTTTTAGTTCTAATTCTTTTTCTAATTTTATTTTTAAACAATAAATTTATTAGGAGTTCCGATCCCAATATTGTTTTTAATAGCTCCATTGGTTTTCTTTCCCCCTTCAGAGGACTTTAAAGGCAGGATTTGCGTTGATTAGAAAGGGGGAGAAAGGGTTTCTGGGCGGCTGGAAGACGCAGTAGCACTTGTTTCTTCTTCGTTTGGAAGAGAAGGGCAAACATGTCCAATAGGTATGCACTGCTAAATTGCTTTTCCATTTTTCCTTCCTACGATCAACCATCTGCCTGCGTGGCATGGAGAAATCTAAATGAAAAAATTGTGTTGATATTTCTACATCGTTGTTTCGTAGCCTAACTCAGTTAATTTGATTAGAGGCGAATTTGCCGGTTTGTGCTTTATACTATTAATCCACAATGGATTTGGAAAATGAACTATACAGAAGCGAGTTTAATCAGATTATGGACGAACGTTTCCGGCCTATGGTTCAGAATTTTAAGATTATAAATGGGAGTGTGAGGGAAATGACACAAACCATGCAACGCCTTTTGCTGAACATAGGCACTAGATGATTTGTATCTCATCACTTTTCTCTTCATGTGAATTTTTTTTAGTACGAATATGAGTTATAAAAGAAAAAAGAAAAAAAACGCTAGAGATTTTAATGAAGATTCTCTTATAACATTATGCAGAGCTTACACGGCCAATGATGATTTCGTCAGATTGGATTGTGACTTCCTAGCATAATGTGAAATGATAATAGCGGATGGACAAGAAATAAAAGAAATAACTGTCGTAGAGCTGAAAGTAGTATGAATGCTAAAGATTGACATTTCTAGATTTATTGATCAGGAAAAATTGAGACACGGACAAGAATTAACATAGATCCAAGAACTAATTTATGAAACATAAAATTTGTGTAGGTTGGCTGACTGCATGTGATCGGTGGCATGCCATAATTAGATCCATCTTCTCTCTTTCATGTGTATGATAAAAGCGATGATCACTATATAGAGTCCAGGAATTTACATCAAAAGATATATAGTGTGAAATTTTTAGAGACTTTGCATTTTGGTTTGTAGATTTTAACTTGTAGATGACCATTCGTGCTTGACAATGCTTTGAATGATGAACTAAAGTGATTTGTGAAAACTCTTAAACTAGCGCACTTGGGGATGGACATATTGCATAAGTCAGACCATATGGAAAATTGCTCTAAAGTTAAAGAATTCAAGCAAGTTGAGCACTCATTGGAAACTATTCTAGTACAACTCGACTGGGCCTGATGGTGAGGGCATGTATTTGTGCTTGGTGGTGACCCAAATAACAACCTTTACCTTTTTACCTTTTGAACCACCCCCAATATTGTTGCAGAGAGAGCAGCTAGTGCTGGAACGAATGCTAGTAAAGCAGTTTGAGAATATTTGAGGAAGTTGAGCTGTTGTTTCTCACGCAAGGAAAAGTGGCTTCTGGGGTACATATATATGGCTGAGGGACAAATTAGGCTTGTCGAGATGCTGGGTGAATTGGGTAGCAGCGGTAGTGAACAAGACTAAAAAGGTGCATGCCCTCTAGAGGAGGCATCACAAGGAGGGCCAATGGATCTGTTTGTTGCGTCTTTGGCTGCTTTTAGAGGGATAGTATGGCACCCTAACTGAAGAGTGGAAGGATGGATTAAAGGAAGATGTGTTATAGTGTTGACTGATTGGGTAAAATACATAATTTACTTAGTTCTAAAGTTGCTTTGATGCTTGGTTTACCTATATGTGCAGGATATGTGATTAGCATAGATATTCCATAGCTGATTGAGCAATACAAACTCTTGTTCCTCACAAAAACAATTTAGTTGAATTTGTGCATTATCCTCTTAGTATTTGCTAAAGGATGCAATTTATTTGTGTTTAGAAATGAGTTTCTTTAGTGCTGTAATTGTTGTTGCTTCAACGTGCTCAAGCCTCTTTGAGACTCAGGGCTCTTGTTTTATTTTATTTAGTTTGCCCAGTTTCCTTTCAATTTTGTTTATTTCAGACAGATCTATGTGCTTTTTTCTCAAACTTTTTCCTGATTGGTGTTCTGGGTTTTGCCCCCTGGTTTATTATTGCTTTTGTTTGATTTCCTAGGTTAGGGGAATCTACTTGTCTTATAATCCTTTTTAGGTGGGGTTCATTGGCTTTGATTTCCTTCTAACATGAAAGTGAGTTCTCGTGGCCACTTCTTACTTTTTTGGGTTTTGGTTACTAATAGCTCTAATGAAGTGATAGGGTGGGTCCTAGGGTGTTTTCACATAATTTTGGTTTTTAGTATGATCCTTGTTCTATTCTGGCTTTAAATCAGTTTTGGTTTCATTTCATAAACTTCTCGTGTCTGAGATTCCTCCTTCCATGATTTTGTTTCGCGAATATGCCTTTTTCCTTTGACAAGTATTAGTCTCAAATGCCTTTTTATTGTGGATTAAGTCATGAATGTGAGAAATCCTTTAAATAGGTCAAACTGATCCATTGTGAGTGGGTGTGTTTTTGCGTCAAAATTTGATCTCACAAGAGTACAAGATTCCAAAGGAACTTGCTGCATGATAAAATTGCATACATGAGGGAATTCTTAAACCTAGATTTTTTTTGGATACAAAATTGTGTTTAAAGTCAGGTATTTAGTTATCATGATGTTCATGTCCTACCAAACTCTAATTTAGCTCTTAGTCATGGTTTACTACAGGAGTTACTCTTCTTTCGTTTTTGTAGAGGGAATTCAATGATTTTAGAGGTGACAGCTTTTTTAGTGTGATTAATGTTTTGAAAAATTAGGGTAGATTGTTTCTCACATTTGGGGTTGCATTCTTGTGCTATCACATAAGTGATTTACTATTTTGGACATGATAACTTTATGAGCTCGACAAATCCTTTAACCATATTAAATTCAGCCTCTCATGTTAGGTTTCCTTATTGGGGTCATTTCCTTACTTTTCTAGTTTTATTTGTTGATGGCTCTAATCAAGTGATGAGGTGGGTCCCAAGTATGTTCACTTTATTTCTAATTTTGGCGTGGTTTTTAAATGGCATCTAGATTTAATTTTGTTTAGGTTTCATTTCATAATCTTATTGTGTTCAAGTTTCCTATCACACGACTTTATCTCCTTGATATGTCTTTTGCCCCCAATAGGTTCATGGAATCAAGGAATGAGCTTC
This sequence comes from Sequoia sempervirens, assembly GCA_007258455.2. NCBI lineage: Eukaryota > Viridiplantae > Streptophyta > Pinopsida > Cupressales > Cupressaceae > Sequoia > Sequoia sempervirens. The sequence goes on from VDFB02000003.1 coordinate 762,162,070, forward strand.
AATTCATTTAATAATTCATTGGGTTGGTTCCTTTAACGCATCATTTTCATTGTAATGATTTATATTGCCAATGACCTAATAGTTCGATAAGCCTAGGAAGTCAAGTAGGTGACCCTATGTAAGTAGGTGCTAGGTCTTACCAACCAAATTAAATTTTTTCATCACGTTTCGGTGAGTTCTCACATCCAAATTTGGTCTCCAAGAAATATATGCTTGTGAAAAAACTTAGTGTGATAAAATTGTTCACATTAAGGAATTTTGAAGCCTAGTTCGACTTCAAATATAAGATTGTGTTTAAAGTTAGGTGCTTGGTTATCAAGATTTGCATACCTAACTTGATTCGAACCTGGGTTTTGACCCTATTTTTTTGCAAGTTGTACATTTCTTGCACCATCATATATTATAAACTTGGTATTTTTGGATGCAATAACCCGATTGACATAAAAATTCCTTGAAACTACTTTATTTAATTTGACTTGTTTACCAAGGGCTTTCATCTCTTAAGTGCCTAATTAGCTCTAACTGGTTTTAAGTGGAAGACTATTGTATGGTTACATTTCTTGTGCCCATACTTGGTAGACTCGGACTCGGCAAAAAATTGCTAGACCCAAAAAATTCGACTTGGCAGAAACTTGGGAAAAACTTGACAAAAAACTTGACAACTTAAAAAATTGCTTAAATTTTTTTAAAAACACTTTTTTTTTTGCAAAATTTATAGACAAAATATATCCAATGAGTCCATTAATGAGTACAAAAAGTATTTTCTATTAAATTTGATTCATTTGAATACAAATTGAGTACAAAATCACATCATCATGCAAAACCTTGATACAATAGGTACCTAGCAACTATTATGAATTTATGATGATTGTCTTTGAAAATCATCATCATAATTCATAAATTGCATATTACAACTTTTGACATCTTCCTTTATCCTAGTCTAGTGAAAACTTGGGGAGAGATTCTAATCTTTGCACACCGTTGTAGTCTAGTGAAAACTTGAGAAATTCTAATCAATTATATTATGATAGTGATAAAGATAATTTTCTAAGTTGTTGAGTTTCGTCTTCACTCCCAAATCCTCTCATTTGAATCAAATTTCTTATATGAGAAAAGATCCCAATAACTAGTGGGGGTCTAGGAGTGGAGATCACAATGGCTTTGAGGTGCGGTGCCCCTTGTAGGGGTTTGGGGGCAACGTCCCCAATGGGGTTGTGGGACAGCACCCCTTGCGAGTTCCACATTAAGGGAGAAATTAAGGCCTTTGAAACCACATAAACTTCTTGTCACACACCATTTCACAATTTTATCACTTAAGGGGGAAATTAGGTATTTGGTACTTTTTTATGAAAAATATTTTCTCTCCAAGTGCTATGTGAGGAAGTGTGAGGTGTGTTCATGCATTTATAGGGCAAAACTGTGAGTTTTTTGACCATTTTTTTTTTTTTTGTGTGTTTCACATTTTTGATGTATCTGGCGAGTTTTTTTTTCACACTCATTGAGTTTTTGGCGAGTACTTTCCAGAAACTCGGCAAGTTAACACTGTAAAAACTCGTGAGTGGTTTGACTCAGTGAGTTTTCATCGACTCGCAAATTTTTCGGCAAGTCTGCCAACTATGCTTGTGCTTGTGCATAAGAAACTTGATTAATGCAATTGCTTGGAAAACACGAGAAATCCTTTGGATTTGGGTTTAATCAATTTGACTTTGTTAGTGGATTCTTATATCTTTTAATGTGCCTAAACTGACCTTAACATATTAATGTGCCTTAATCATCATTTATCATGGCAGATAGATGCCAATTAGGTTAATCATAAGGTATGCTTTATCATGTTTTGAAGTGGAAATGTTCCAAATTATAACCTGGTTAAACCGTGGACCAATGGTGAGTTCCAAAAAGGGTTCATTCTGTAAATTTCCTTTCCCGGAGTGCCAAGTTTTTCGATAAATCCTAGTTTGGTTGATGTTCCATTTAATCAAACCAAAATGCTTAAAAAGATTGATTTGGTCTCATGATAAGCAAATATATATTTCTGATTATCCTTTCTGTCCTTTATACAACAGAATACATCAAGCATTGACGAAAGATCACTTCCAGAACGCACAGATTTAAATCAATTCCATACACAATACTGAAATGATCTTTCCTATGTTCAGAAATTAAGATATTGACACTGTCCAACACTCAGGATCGCTACAGCAAGTTGCAGATTAGTGAGACTGTGTTTTCAGACTTTAACACTGCCTTTACATTGACCGAGTTTACATAATAGACAGTTTCAGATTTGAATAAACTCAGTAAGAGACCAACAGAGAGCAGATATACATTCCAGATCTTTACATATTAATGCTGAGTAATGACAATGAGCAGTCCTATGAGAAGGGTGATGCCCAAGTAACATATTCAGACTGTTACAACGTTCTTTCTGAGATAAAATACAGACCTGCATTCAAGAGTCATACTCAGAAATAATCAGCAGTTTACATTACAATTTCCAACATACTGATAACAGCAAAATAAGACAACCAGACCTCGGAATAATTCGCCCTGACTGAGATATAGTTACCATTAGTTTGTCAACAACATAAACTTCCAGGAGAATGCCACACCTAGCATCGAGAGCCCTAGGCGGCTTCAATAAAGATAGCAATTTTCTCCAGGAATGGCACGCAGGAGTTCTGGGAGCTACACGTCCAGTTTTGTGACCAAGTATTGCTTGAATGAATGCTCACGCCCTACTTAAGTCACAGACCTCAGTATTGTAGAAATACAGCTTTGATGCATCTAAGACTCACGGCCAATGCCAGGAACTCACGCCTTGCTCAAATGACTCCTGTGCGATTCCTCTGAAACCCCGACCAGGTCTGATAATAAAATATCAGAAACTCCTGAAGGCTCACAGGCTGAACTCTCTGTTCTGTGTTGCATTAAGAGAGCTATTCATGAAAGTATGCAAACAGAATGAGAGGTGGAGAATGTTGTCAGAAGATCCACCCTTGAATGTAGAACTCTCATGCCAACAGACAGGTAAAGCTTGGAATACATATTCAATAGCTTAGGCGCTTCAAAAGAGAACCTTGACAATAAACAAAAAGCACTATGGCGTCCAAACAGTAGATAGGTAGCAGTGATTGCCACCCTGAGATTATCAACAGCACAGCGATCTACTCAAATCCTCAAACAGAAACTTCACAATCTTAGCTTCTCAGACAAGCTGAATACAATCATTCAAATTTATCTGTAATGTCCCCAGTTTTGAGTCAGCATAAATTAAATAATTAATTTAATGTTGTCAAGAAGAGGTTAAAATATTAAGACAACTTAAATTAATTATTGGTGCAAAGAAGTAACTTAAGTTGAAAGGTTAAAATAAATTAAATAAGTTACTTTAAAGTGAATTCTCAAAAGGACAAATTAAAAGTGAAAATGGGAATAAAGGAGAATTCAAGAAGTCAGGGCAGTTACAAGGAGGAATTAATAAAAGACTTTTGGGAGTCTTGTTTGGGCAGGCTGGTTTTGAAACTTGGATTGGAACAGGTTTGTAGCTGGTGGACGGTGTTCACAACAAACTTTGTGAGGACAGGATTCTCTTCTCATAGAGAATATCATCTTCAGTGTTGGAAGATACACCCGGGATGGTGGCCGACAGTCTCACTTCAAGGGCTATGCTGGTGCTTTACATGATGATTTAAGGAAGTTTTTGAAGTGTTGAAGAGCAGCATTTGAAGAATTGATTATATTGGTAATTGGTAGCTGAGTATTGAACATATATGGGCTGTTCAAAAAACTTGATGCTGGGCTATTATTCAAGTCAGAGTTAGTAATTAATTTCTATCAGTTACTGTGTTTGTACAAGAAAGATGTGTATTGTTCTATTCTGAGAATAAAGTTTTATCATTAACAATTTTGGGTTTATATGTATTTATGCCTGAACATTAGAGTTGGTCGAAAGAAAAAAAATTGTATATAGAACAAGGCAAGTTATTACATTGGTATTAGAGCTCAGCTCTTCCTGCCATCTTGTGAGTAATGTCGGGGACTGTTCTTTGAAATACTCTTACAGTTTATCATAATTTTGTGGTATGTCTGGGTTTGTCTGGGCAATGAAATAGATTATATTGCTGGGAACTTTTGGTTATCTTTTGAATTGGTTGTTGTTGGTGTTAAATTGAAATGGTAAAGAATTTCCTATGTTTAGAGAAAGACATTAGATTTAATATTATGTATCTCATATGGAGGGAGGGCTGAACAGGGGAATACCTGAAGAAATAATTTAAGATTTCAAATTTGTGGAGGAATGAGCTATAGCGAGTCTAAATTTGACGCAAGAATATTATTTCAACTGTTCATGAGCTTGTTGGTCTAAAAGTCCTTTCACAGTAATTAAGCTTTAGTATTCAATCCAGTATATTAATTTTGTGGCAATTCTAAGGAAGTCGGCAAGGTACAAGACCAAGGCGTATGAAGAATGTTAAGGGATACACCGCTGTGCAGAGTGCCAAGAGTTTGGTATTGAAGGTTATAGTCAGTTCCAGTTTTAAATGCTAAGACCCGTAATCAATAGAAACAGTATACTGTAGAAGAGTTGGCCAAATGTTAGATATTGTGGGAGTTGGATATTTATTGGGAAGCTCTTAGATGACTCACCTTCATATCCAAAAAAAACTATGCTATATCGCAGGGATAGTAGCTAAGTTTCGAATCATCAAGTTCAATTCAAACGGGATTTTATGCTGCTACTCATTTAGGCGAATGAATAATCGTTTCAAAGTTTGAAGGCAGCCATTTCTGGAATATATCGTGGAGTGCAAGGCATATATGGTCTAAGATATTTATTAGGAAATACAGGTTGAATGGGTTATTGGGAAATCATACGATATGGAGTAGAGTCGAATTTTTATGAATGTTGAGATATATTGGGGTAGTGGAAGCTTTCGATGAATGAAAACTCCTTCATATTATACTGTTCACAAGAAGGGACGAAATCTATCTTGGAATGACATCGTTGAAGGAGCATTTGTTCTTGATATAGAAACAATCAATATTGCCTGCCATTATGGTCACGATTAGCAAAGTCACATCGCTGTCTCCTAGCTTGCATATCCACTGAGCAACCAAACCGTCACGGGAAGGTGAAGTATTAAAAATAAAGTATCTTTCCTTGCGTTTTGAGAATGGGTGCATGACTTTGAAGTTGGGAAATTAGTTTTGATTGTTGCGGATTAATAAAGGAAGTCGAATTCAAGTCTAGAGGAGTCTTCAAAGAAACCGTTGCCGTTAACAAGACAGGGGGAATGAATGAGGATTATTTTAATTTCAAGGGAGACACGTAGCTCTTAAATCATACTAGCCACCTGTTATATCTCTTTCTAAAGTCGGAATGTTAATAGAGGGACGGTGCTAGGAATCATATTAAAATCTATTGGAGACAGAGTATTCAACGCATCAGCATTACCATCAGTCGACACCTTCAAAGAAGTCATTTCATATGAATCTGGTGAATCGCAGCAAATTCAAGAGACGTAGAGGATTTAGTTGATGAGACATATATGAATTGGAGGAGGACGTTACTGGCATAGGCGTTAAGAAGAAAGAAGTCGTGGGATTATAAGAGTTTTTTTTAGGACATTTGGATGTATCATCTTTCATTGCCGACACTTGCTTAATGGTGAGAATGATTGAATTTTAAAATCGTGGAGCATCAACATCTATATCGGGAGCTTATATTGAAGACTTTTCATATCCAATGGAACAGAGGCTTAAGCAAATATTGAGAGATTATGTGGATGCTATGTCAAAAATTGATGACGCCACCTGTTATCTTTGGTGCCGATTAAATCAAGAAAGTTAAAGTAATTGTCAATTCCAAGGTGCGTCAAGCTAAGAAGCCCGACGTTGTATACATTTGTTGGGAGTTCTAATGATCTGGCTTTAAATTGGCCACCAGATTTCCAACACAGGGATAGAGGAGCGAATAAAGATTGGTAATTATGAAAAAAAAAAGAATTCAAAAGATTGTTTAATAGTGTTTCATTTTATGTGATCTTTAATAGCTGCCGCCAAACTTATATTGGGCTTTCCTAGCCATAACAAGGAATTCAGGAACGAGATTTCATCTTGTTTGGGGTGTAGAAAACAAAACTATCCATGGAAACTATACTTCTTGGAGAAAGTATCGATGCATAAATGAAGACTTCATATGTCTAAAGTCGCAAATATTTCTGGAGATCGCACCCTATTAATAAGAGACAAACTTCATAATGCAATGGCGTATATGGCTGTTGTGAGGAAGGAAAGCTACAAAGGAAGTTTAGAGTTTTTGAACTGTGTCCATCGTATGAGGCATAGGGAGTCGTTTGATTTGAGTGGTGGTATATTTTAAGTTAAAGTTGCTCCATATATTGGTCATACGTGTGTCATTTGACAGCACAGAAGGGTGACGTGATGTTCTTGTTGGTGATGTGTTGGAATCGACACTTGTGTTGAAGCAACGAATATAATTTTGAAATTGTCAATAAAATATATAATATATGGTGGTGAAGAGTGGAATTGAAACGTGGCAACTCAAATAAATTGAAGAGAGCCGGTTACATTCAAAAAATATGACGACTGACTCAATAAAAATCTGCTTGATGCCGTGTCCATGATTATTCCTGTGTTTTAAAGAGGCCACACTAGGTATAAGGATGAAGCTATTATTATCAAGAAAATAAATACCACAAGGACATTAATGAAGGCAATGGAGATGTAGTCACAACGGTATTTGAAGTTGTAACAGGGGATCTAGAGCGTCATTTAATTCAAAACTCCCCCTCAGCTACTACAGAGTTGGTGAATTGCAATTTTTTTTTGCAAAACAGGGTAATGGCAAGCAAAGACAGGAAATGGTTGGCTTGACTATTTGATGAATCGGGTAGTAAGCTCGGTGGCTTATCTCAATCAAAGAACGATGCATTGGCCACATTGAAAAGTGTAGAAGAATGTTTGATTATTGTTGAACAGTCACCTTCTAGCATAGTGCAGATTGCTCTTATTCCTACAGTGACTACTTTGGGTCAACACAGATGGTTGAGACACAAAGATGATAATGTAAGGTTGTTGGTCACTTTTTGTTTGAATGAGGTCATAAGAATATTGGCACCAGACATACCTTATGACGATGAAACAATGAAAGAGGTAATTAAATTGTTGGTGGATAGTTTTCAGGACTTGGGTGATATCAAAAGTTTTCACTTTTCTACAAGGATTGCGATACTCAAAACTTTTGCAAATATCAGATTGAGTAACCTAATGTTAGACCTTGAATTGCATGACTTGATCCATAACATGTTCTACCATTTCCTTGCTACAATCAAAGAAGAACATAATGATGATATTATTGTAGCTATGCAAACTATTATGGTTCAAGCTATCAATGAAAGTGATGTTATTATTCAGCTTATCATAACTTTGTTATTGGCTGTCCTAAAGCAAGAAAACGTTGCTTCTATAGCTGCATATAGATTGGTTTACAAAGTGTTCAAACAATGTGAGGCAAAGCTGAAACCTTACATGATTAATGAGCAGCAAGAGGATGAAGAAGAAATCATAACTATGGAAGAAAATCCATCTGAGTTTAGTGCTTTACAAACTTCAGAAAATGAAGCATGCAATGAGGATGTGATTAAGGTGGCTGATTTTAAAAGCTATGATATAAATGGCAAATCAGAAAATTTATCAGCTGATAATGAAGTTGAGATTGATCATTCACCAAATGAGACATGTGAGTTGAAAAAACAGATGAAAGTCACTGAAGATATGATTGTTGCAGCCTTATCATGTTATGATCATACACATAATGTCATTGAAGAACTCATTGGAAAAGCTCAAATTGAAGAGAGGCAAAAAGGAGTTCCAAGTGGAGTCACTCATACCCACTTGTACTCTATCAAAAAGGCTTTGGAAACAATGAAATCAGATTACTTGCAATTGGTAATAGACAGGGATCTTGTATTCAAGTATGCTGAAGATAAGGAAAAGGAATCTGGTGATCTTTGTTTACAATTAATTATGGCTCATTTTTCTCTATACAAAGCAGAAAATTCCATTTCTATCGCAGCCACATCCATGGAACAAGGAAGTGAAACAAGGACAGTGGAGATTAAACAGATTGTTGAAGGGATTGATGAGCTTTGAGTTGATGAAAGGTTGCATAATGATTCTAGGTCTCATCATATTATAGAGGTTCAACATGATGATAAAAGTTGGAACCTACACCCTGAATATGAATTTTTGAATTTTGAGGTTCAATTTACAAATAAAGGTGCAGATTGTAGCCATGATATTGCAGATAAAATAGGTATTGAAGGAAGTTTTCAGCATGCTACTCTTTGTGAATCAGCAAGTGTTGAGAATTCAGAATTGGAGGAAGGTGTATATGAACCTTATGAAGACACCATTGAAAGGAATGAAGAAAGTGTGGATTCTATGAGTGTTAACAGCAGCCAAGACATTGTTGGTGTAAGTATGGTTGGTGATGAATATAAGATATGGGATCCACGTAAAACTCAAGATTGGGTTTATGAATTTTCTAGATCAATTTCATGTTTGGGCTTGAGGCAAAATCTTAGATTTGTAGCTGCTGTTCATTACTTAATCAGCCAACACTTGATGGTTTGGTTAGAATTTTCAGTCAATAGGTGGAGTTTTTATCATTGGAGGCTTAATGATGTGGATAGCTTGGACATTTGGGAGGTTCTTTCAATCAGATTTTGGCTCTCAAATCCTATACATTTAGAAATTTTAATTGCTTGCAGCTGCTGTTCCAATATTGAAATTCTAATTTTGGCAAGTCGAGTTGGTGAGTTGATTAATTTTCAGTCCTTGCAATGTTTGTGGCAGCGAAGTATGGAGGTTTTTTGCAGATATGTACCACATTGAAAAGTTGTGGCACGTGATTTATCATGGAGCAGATTGCAAATTTCAGAGTTGTTTCAGTTTGGGAATAGAAGTTGATTATTTTGCAGGGCCATAGGAGGGACAAATTCAAATTGATGAAGATGAGCTGAATGTTTTAGTTAGAGTGGCGTAGCCGCAGTGTGGTGATTCCTTTAGGAGATTGGTTTGGGATCCTAGAATAACAGATGGTTTTGGGTGGTCTCAAACAGGTGGTTCGTGGTTGTGCTGACATTGCTTGAGGACAAGCAATTTCTGAGAAGGGTGGACTGTAATGTCCCCAATTTTGAGTCAGCATAAATTAAATAATTAATTTAATGTTGTCAAGAAGAGGTTAAAATATTAAGACAACTTAAATTAATTATTGGTGGAAAAATGTAACTTAAGTTGAAAGGTTAAAATAAATTAAATAAGTTACTTTAAAGTGAATTCTCAAAAGGACAAATTAAAAGTGAAAATGGGAATAAAGGAGAATTCAAGAAGTCAGGGTAGTTACAAGGAGGAATTAATAAAAGACTTTTGGGAGTCTTGTTTCAGCAGGCTGGTTTTGAAACTTGGATTGAAAACAGGTTTGTAGCTGGTGGACGGTGTGCACAACGAACTTTGTGAGGACAGGATTCTCTTCTCACAGAGAATGCCATCTTCGGTGTTGGAAGATACACTCGGGATGGTGGCTGACAGTCTCACTTCAGGGGTTGTGTTGGTGCTTAACATGATGATTTAATGAAGTTTTTGAAGTGTTGAAGAGCAGCATTTGAAGAATTGATTATATTGGTAATTGGTAGCTGAGTATTGAACATATATGGGCTGTTCAAAAAACTTGATGTTGGGCTATTATTTCAATTCAGAGTTGGTAATTAATTTCTACCAATTACTGTGTTTGTACAAGAAAGATGTGTATTGTTATATTCTGAGAATAAAGTTTTATCATTAGCAGTTCTGGTTTATATGTATTTCTGAACATTAGAGTTGGTAGAGACAAAAAAAATTGTATATAGAACAGGGCAGGTTATTACATTATCTTTGAAGGAGATCATAAATTTTCCTATATCACGCACATGCGAATCCTGGTTGAATCCACCAACGTCGGCTAGGAGGAATCTTTCACCACCGAAATTGGAACTTGTAGGTAAACCACCTAGGGTTTTGAACTCCAAAGAGCTCCAAATTTCAAACCCCAAATAAAATATTAATCCAAAATATGAGAGAATGAGCTTTCAAATCCTTTTTATAATGCCTTTTTACCTTTTTAGGGTTTCCCCGCCTAAATCACTTAACACAATATTATAAAGTGACTTGATTATTTAAACCTTTTAATATTTCTCATTGTCACTTTATAACCCTTTAATAGTTAATCATTTAATATTACCTTTATATTTGTACTTTTGCCAGGCAACATTAAATAATTAAATATATTATTATTTAGGCGAGCTGGAAAACGAGGACATTACACATTCAAATTCTCACATTTGGAAGTCACAGAGGTATATATATATATTAAGTTCAGAGTTCAGACTTGAGAGTGTGTTCTAGAGAAGGAATCCCTGAGCAGAAATCCCGAGAATACAAAGCTTGAGATTGTGATAAGTTTCACAATCGTGGGCATTCATATTCCTGGAGACATCAATGATAGAAACTTACAAACTCGATCTCTTGAGCCCCCCAAGGGACATGTGACAAGAAGCACATGGGCTTGGTATTAATGGGACTCATGGAGAGAACCAAGAGTACAAAGGGGGAATCATTGCAACAAGAGGTGAGCCCAAACACAATCCATGACAGGAGAATTTGTGTATATGGAAAACCACAACATGTGATTTCTTGTGGACGAGACAAAGCAAGCCGCAAAAGGTCAATAGAAATTAATCTAAGGCCAAGAGGTTGTTGTTGGGGATCAAGAGGCTGAGCTGACAGTGGTAACTTTCTCTTAATCCTACTTTGAAGAACTTGATGTTCTTTCACATCTCTAACTTGCTTGTTTAGAGCATTCAGTTGGTTGACAATAAGGATCTAAATTGGGGTAGAGGAAAAAATCACTTGCCACAATCTGCTATTACACTGGGTTGTTCTAACACACAAAAATGTGTTTCGATATTGATTTTTTTGAATATTTTTGGATTTTGCATTATTTTGACAGAAAGTAAACTGCTGAAAGCAAACTGTGCTAATATGCAAGGAAAACAAATGCAATGAAATGCAATTAATAATGATGTGCAGATCAATGTTTAAAATTCTTCCTGTATGATTGTTTACTAATGGCTTTTCCTATACAAATGCAAAAAAACAAAATTACACTTTGACAAATTTTGTACTTTCAGTAGAAAGCAACTTTTCAACAAAAATGCAAAAGGACAAGTTTACAACTTTTAACACTTTTCAGGAATGCAAGGAAATGCAAGAAAACATCATTTCCAAAGACGCAAGTTTTTCGATTTCCTAGAAAGCAACGATTCATAAAACACAATCTACAACCTACATGTTGAATGTAATGCATCAAATTTTTCTTTTTTGAAACGTAGATGACTGTTCAACTTCACACATAAAAATGCAAAAACAAATTCTCACAAGACTTTGAACATAAATGAGAGCAATGATTTTCAAACTGATTTTTGAATATTATGTAGTTAAAAGAAAACCAACATGCAATCCAAAGAGGGTCTTTAACACATAACTTTTCCTTAGTGACAATAAACAAGCTTGCAGATTCCACAAGATCAAAATCAGATAATGAAAACCGATTTTTAGGATTGTTTTGGTGAAGAGGTCTGGAGGACTGGCCTAAGCAATTCCTTTTGTAAAATTCTGTTTTTCCAACAGGGAGAGCTTTGACTGTTTTTAGGACTGATTTTGGTAAAGTTGGAAGAATGAGATTAACAGAAGCATGAAAATTAGTGCCGATTACATTCTGAAACAAGAAGGATGAACAGAATATCAGAGTAAGAAAGATTTTGCAGGGTTTGATAAATGTTAATGTGACTTAGTAGCAACTGTGTGAAGCTAGGAATGGCAGTGGCTGTTGTAGGCATAAGATAAGAAGATGGCAGAGATCTGTATATAAAAGCAATGATCTGAAACTAATCTCAATGAACTAGATGCAGTCTAACTAATTCGATGCTAATGGATTAACTTCAAAACAATCACAAATAGTTTAAGTTTAATTTAAACTAAAGAAATCTACAATTTTTTTAATTATACTGAACTAAAAACATGAAATCTGCACTGAAATCCACACTTAGTAAAGTGCTGCAGACATGGAGCAATCTGGAAATGGTCATTGTCCTCAGATTATTACCAATATGATCCTTCTCTTGCAAACAATTGACCTGTGTTTGCTCGAAAGGTTGGGTAGATGTTGGAAATTAAGCTATGATGTGAAGAAATGGCTGATGGAGGCAAACAACAGTAAATGCAGAGTTCTGTGCTGCTTGAATGGTTCTTCACTTATCTATCTTATACAAAAAATGAGACCAAAAATGAGTTTATCAAAGGAAGAGGGAATGGAAATGGTCAAATTAGGTTTTTGGGTGTGCTTGGAGGCATTACAAGTTGGATTTCAAAGCAGACAGGCAATCTTGAAATTGTTGTGGCAATTATGAAATCTCTGTGATAATTTTGAATACCATTGCAGTTGTTATGCAAATGCCACAATGCTTTCACAACTGCCTACTACATTGAAGCTGTGGTTTTGCCAAAAGTAGTGAAACCAAAAATTAAAGTCTAGTAAAAGTATGCATTAGAGAAGTCTAAAGGGGATCTATGGACAAAATGACCTAAGGAAGTGGAGGAGAGGAGGCAGGGTTTATATTGCAAACTATTTTTCTGCATCTTGAATGTAACTCTTGTGATTTTTTTCTGTAGCAAAACTTTCTGTGTTGATGTGTGTTTTGTGACACACCGAACACGTTTAGAATAAAGAGTCCAAAGACGCTCTATCCTCTCTTGAAGAACTGCCGTGTATGCTAAGATTGCAAAAAGATCATATGGCAATTCCAATGTTTCTTCAGTCAGGTCTTGACGTGTGGATAAGCTCAATGGGCGTTGTGATATGCTAGTAACACAAAGGGGCTTACGTTTGACAAATTACTCATAAGTGAGGACTTAGGTGGATTTGACATTGAATGCTCTATTATTTTTTGGGATTTTCAATTTTGAGATTCTAAAAAAAGGGAAAAAAAATAATAAGGGTTTAGAAGTCCTATACTACTCCTATGAAATCAAGAGACGGTAAGGATTAAGTGAAACTAAGAACAATACTTTGTTTCGTCACGCTAACGCTAACTACACAAAGCAAGTGCAATCTTCTAGGATTTGTGCTTAAGGTTTCTTTACCATGAATGATACCATCAAGAGAACAATATTATTCAAAGTAAGCATTAAAGCATCCACATTATAAGCTCAGTCTAACTTTACGCATTGAACGAAAATCATCCATTCAAAGAAAGTATGAACGAAAGTTTCACCAATCTATACTATCAATCTATCATTCATCTAACATGCATCCAAATCAAATACTACTTTAAATCTACTTTTGGTGGAAGAAGAATATGTAACCATGCAACCACTTGACAATAGAAGGATTCAAAGCAACTCATGCAATATGAACTTTTATTCTCAAAGTAGTTATAAGCAATAATTTCATAAGACTCTCTCCCATACAATGAAAATGCAAGAATGAGAGTTTATATAGAGTTTTGGAAATGAAATAAACGGCCAAGATTGATCCAAGATCAACGACAGAGATTAAAACAAAGTAACCCTAACTAGGATTTCTGAGAATAACAATCAGTAATTAGTGAGTGAAGTGGCGTGAGGAGCTATCTTTGAGGGGGCGCATCCTTATCCTCCTTAGTGGCATTGTATTGGATGAATCTAGACACTATTGTGCTGACCTCCTCCATCGTGACAAGTGGCAGCATATTGACCTTGTATTCCAGTAGGTCCAAATCATCCGCACATTCTGCGAAAGCAATTTCCCACTCTGACTGTTGTCGTTGGAAGGCATGCCAGATGGACAAGAAGTTGGTTGCCTTAGTCAAATTTTGCTTGAGGGTCGGTCCAGTGGTGGCGAAGAAAATTTCTCGAACTCTATGCCTTAGGTTTTCAAGTTGCATGTCATTTTCTCGAACAATGTCTTTCTCAAGTGCATCTGCAGCCACAAGTAGAATCTTGTTCTGAATTCCCTTCGTCTGCTCCTCAATCTAATACTATCAGCCTTCACCTTCTCTAAGACTTCATTCTGCACAATTAGCGCCCAGTACCAGCTGTTGAAGTCATACGCAACGCCTGCTTCAATAACCTTTCCATCGACTAGTTCCTGCTTCGGAACTCCTTTCAACACTTTGAGACATGGAATAATTCTATCTTAGATATCTTGAGTGTTGTCCCACACTTCTGCCAAAGCTGCAATCCTCGAAAGCAAAGAGGAAGTTTGCGCATATGCCAACATTAGTTTCTCTACAAATACAACCACTTCTTCGCTTTTGCTGATTATCCACTCTTTGGTTTCTTTGGCTGTGGTCCTCTCTTCTTCGAAAGTCTCTTGGGAAGAGTTCATCAATGAGCGAACCGCTGAGCTGGCTTGATCAAGAGGCTTGGTTAAATGCTAAATATACTCTTTTAGGCGTTCAAGTTCTTGTTTGTATTCCTTTTTCTTTGCCACTTCCTTTTCCAACCTTGCCTTGATAGAAGTGACTGAATTGTCCAAGTCTTCCACTTCCTGACCTTTTGTGGTTGGGCCCAAGTCAATAGTGGTGATAGCATATTCTTGAGGAGCAATATCCTCCCTTGACTTATCAACTGTCGATACAACAATTTGTACTGTACGATGGCCGACTTCGTCTCTTTGGATGGTGGAGAACATTCTAGCGGGCTTCTTTACATTAACTGCTCCAATTTGGCCAAGAAATCGGACATATCATCTTCCTCTGGAATTTCTGTTTGTTCTTCTGTCTTCAATCTCTCCTTCAGCCAGTCAGGGATAGTGGGTTGCTCGGTGTCTTCTTCTTCCTAAATATCTTGTGCACCTGGAATATCTTCAATTCCTTTGAGGGCGGAAATCATTCCTTCTTGAAATTCACTATCTAGGATATCAATTTCATTCTTAGACTCCAGTATCTCTGTGCCTGTGGGAGATGGGTTTCATCATCCTCCGGCTGGATAGGAATGGGAGAAGGAATCCTTATGTCTCCCAATTACTCATCAATATCTAATATCTCATTCATGTTCGCGGAGGTGGCAAAATGAAGAGGCTTTGATCTTTGCTTCTTTTGGGGGTTCCTCATCCGCAATCTTCTTCCCTGCCTCCTTCCTTTTCCTTGAGTTGGTGTTCTCGATAGGCTCATCACCTTGAGATGCACCGACATTTGAAGAGTAGGATTCTGCTTCGCCCATCAAATTGTAAGTCAGAGTCACATTCTTTTGATTTGCTGGTCTGCCCACCATTGTGAATACTTGATGACTAGTCTCATCAAGGTGGTCAAGTCTGCAAGTTCTGGTTCTAACCACCGTACGGGAAGAAGAGGCCGATTCTCATCAAAACCTGGCCGAATATACTCGCCATCATCTTCAAGTTGATCTGGCACATGGAAGAGCTCGGTTGTCCTGATAAATTGACTGACAGTCTGGACCATAGTCTTTTCCGGACGTCATACTCATCTACAACGTTCGCCCAATAGTCCTCCAGGTCTACCTTGTGTTTATATTTCCTTCCATTCATGACCCCAATGTGATGGTGGGGGTCAAAATCAGCTCTGGATCGATATGACGTGAACGGATACCGTTGCATCTCTAACCTGGGACTTCCAGCTGCCTATGTCGATGGGCAAGATTCTTCCATATTTCCAATAAAGAATGGAAAAGTGATGGCTGCCTTACTTTTTGCTCTCTAGAAGTTTTGATACGTTTCTAGCTGCCTAAGAACCTCAAGCAAGATCATTCTGTTGGTGGGATAAATTGGGAGCCTGAAAGGACATCCAGTGAATCCTTGAATTCTGATGTAGGTGAATCTTGGAAACTGGATATACCAGGATCCGTACTTGCTAATGAGGCTGTTAGCCTCATGGGTCAGCCTTTGATGCGTCCCCCTTTGCAATATTCTTGTAATGTACATTAAGAATGCATCATGTGCTCTTCTGAAATGAGATTTCTCAGCTAGCTGCAACTGGGGGTAGCAATCATATGACTTGAACTCGTTCTCTCTATTGCCTACCACACCTCGGCAGATCAATCCTAAATATCTATAGGTCCTTGCCAGTAGATAGATAACATAAGAACTCATATAGAAAGATTTAGTCTTCTCCAAATTCATTAGCTGCTCATGGATGTTGTCACTGATCATCCTTGACTAGTTGAACATGCTGACGCTTGAGGTGATCTCGTCAATGAAAAAGTACATCCATGTCTCAAATGGTGCACCTTGAGGGCTAACCATTATCCTGTTTAATAGTAAAATGATATCTCGATAGTCTTCCTTGAAGTCTGTTCGGAGTAAGTTCTTTGGCATTTTCTTTATAGAAGGCCTTGGCTTCTCCAACCATGTCTTGTTAATGTTGGTTGCACACTGATCCATCCAGTCTTCAAAAAGTCTCCTTGCATCTTCTCGAGTCTTATATGAAGTTCTGTTGTAGTTGGGAATGCCGAATGCTTCTTGGATAGCCAACTTTCCGAGATGTGCTAAAATTCTTCCATCAGGCGCAATGATTTGTCTCTTTTGCGGGTTGTAGTGTTTGGCACACTCCACTATCAGCTCAGTACACTCCATAGTCGGAGGAAATCTAGCTGCTTGAATGATACCATTCCGCATCATTCTCTGAGCAATAGCTGTCGGCAGGAGTCCATCTAGTCCATACACCCTCTTCTTGAAGTCATTCAAATCTACATGCCCAAGATTAGTATCCGTGATATTCTTCCACTTGGACTTAATTTTCGATTTTGGTTGAAATCCTTTGCTTGCAAACTTCATCTATGCCTTTTGCGAAGGTTCTCCACAAGTGGTCATCAACCTGTGAGAAAAAGAAAATATATTAATTTTAAAACTCTAATTTTTGATTTTTTCTTTAAATCTTCTTCTCAAAAATTTTAACTTTCAGCCTGTTAAAGGTCAGATTCTGCGAAAAATCAAGCTGAAAATAAAAGCAATTAATAAATTTTGCAGGAATAAATGAATAAAGATAGAAGTAGAATAAAGAATTCCATCAAACTTTGATTCAAATTCCAGAATTATACTCTTGGATGGTAATTCTGCTTTAAGCTTTGAGAATTCTGTCTTTGTCGTTGAAAAAACAAGCTAGTTCTTTGAAAATTTCGTTCTCCAATTCAGAATTTCACTCATTTCTTTGTTTTTCACCTTGAAAAATCACTTAATCTCCAATATTCTCCCTTCAAAAATTCTGTCTCTTGTAATTTTGAGAGGGCTTAATTTTTCCTCTCAATCGAACTAATGAGTTGAAAATGACTTGCTGAAACTCCTTTTAAGGTTGAGAAGTTTGATTTATTTTAGCAACTTCATATTTTTCTCTTGAGTTCATCGAACTTGGACCTGTTTTCTCTCATCTGCCAAGGCAAGTTTCTAATTTCCCCAAATCTTCAGGATTCTCCTTTTGAGTTCGAAATCTTCCAAGTGTTGGGAAAAGTGTTGGAAAATAATAAATAAAAAAATTATGTATGGATTTTTCGATTTTCCAACCTTTTGATTTTTCTAACCTTTTAAATCATGGCATATTTTATTCATGGATTTTTCTTTATCCTCTTAGTTCCATGGCAAATTTCGTTTTATTTATTGATCTTTCCTTGGCCTATGTAGCTTTCATGGCGAATTTTGTTTATTTCTTGCCAAAGTCTGACTTTCTAATGGTTTCGCCATCTTTTCTTCATGTTTAGGCGAATTTTACCAACACTTTGACATTCCCTCTCTTGATCCATGGCGGACTTCACTAATGTTTGGACATCTTAATGCCAAGGTGGACTTGCTAGTGGTTTTGCTGTCCTTTCTTTATGCTTGGTGGACTTCATTAGTAGTTGGACATTTTCCTTTTAGCCAAGGTCGGACTTCACTTGTCTTGTGCCATCCTCATGGTGGACTTTGGAGTGCTTTGGACATGCTTCTTAAGGTGGGTGGGGTGGACTTCAAATCTTTCATGCCACATCCAAGGGTGGACTTTGAAACTTTCATGCCACATACTCATTGATGCCTAGGCGGACTTGCCAGTCTTCTTGCCAAGAGGTGGGCGGACCTTATAAGCTTCATGCCATATCCTCTTCTTCTCATGGCGGACTTCTTGGTGCTTTGACACATCCATGGTGGACTTCCTAGTGCCTTAGCCATTTTCTATCTCTCCTCATGGCGAACTTTATTAACTTCATGACATTGTTTTGTCCTTCTTCTGGATCATCCTGCCATGTGATTTTCTCTTGATTTTTCATGATTTTTCCTTGCTTTTCTTGATTTTTGCTTGCTTTTTACTTCTGGAGGCCTAAATTTTTGATTCTAAAGACGGAAATGTTGACTCCATGACCTGTGGAACCTTGGCACTTTCTAAAGATATAAATTACTAAAAATAGAAAAAAGCAAGAAACAAACTTTCTAAAAATAGTAAACCTCGGATTGGTCCCAAAGTGCCAAAAATAGAAAAAGCAAAAAAGCAAAAAAAACAAAAATCCCTAAAAAATAGGAAGTGTCAGAATCGAGTGAAATCAATTGTATTCTTCGTTGACCGGGTCTTCTGAGCACTTTGGTAATGTCTAAGCACAATTTAGGGCTTGAATTCTCTACTTGGCTCGGGTGATAACTCAAAACTCTAACTTGAAACTCTTGGAGCAAAAGAACTTATGAAATTGCAACCCAAAGCTAAACCCTAAAAACGAACTACTGCGGGTCCCCATTTACAATGGGGTGATGTGTGAAATAGGTCACAACACTACCCATGGACATAGTCGAATTAGGGTTTTGGGTGTGCTTGGAGGCATTACAAGATGAGTTGCAAAGTAGGCTGTCTTGAAATGGTCATGGTTGTAATGTTGCTGCTTCAACATTAAACTCAGATCAAAATATTCTGAAATATTAATAATTTATTAAGGCAGTTTGAAAGGGGGAATAGCTGTGATCAGCTGCTACAGGACAATGAAGATTTACTTTCTAACAACTGCTGATTTTTCTAGACGTCAAAGGGGATTATAGGTGTTGAATAATACAAAACCCAATCAGCAATAAAACAAAAGACAAGTCAGTCAGCCTTTTATCTTACATAAGAAAACAAATGGATATCAAAAGGTGAAAAGGAATTGCAGCAATTAAGGGCAGCCGGCCGCTTCCAAAAGGGGTTAAATTTATAATAAAAATGAAAACTGTAATTAAAGTTTAATTTTAATAAGGTCAAGGGGCATTCGATGAGTTGTGAATATTAGAGAAAAAGGGTATTTAAGAGAGACCAAGTAAGGAGAAGGGGCATCATTGATCAACCATTTTATTAACTGATTTCTACTCTTTATGGAGGATAGAACTATGGTTCAATTAACTTGAGCATGAAACCTCTATAGGTTTGGAATTGGATGATGGAAACCCACAATTTGTTAAGAGTGATTTGACATGGAAATCACCATTGTGCTGATTTGGTTGATTTTTTAGCAAACATTGATAAAGATTTTGTCTTAATAATATTTGCTATTCATCAGAAAATTTGATCACTAGCTTTGAAGGAGATATTTAATTATGCAAACTATTATAATCATGAGTTAGGGTTTGTTATATTAAAAAAAATTAAATGAGATATTTTAGTGATGATTGTGAAATCCTTGTGACAATTGCAAAATCACTGCAGTAGTTATGCGACCGCTGCAATGGTTTCGTGATTGCTTGCTACATGAAAGTAGTGGTTTTGCCTGAAAGTGGTGAAACCAAAAATTAAAGGCCGGAAAAACAAAGAAGGAAAAATAGGGGAACAAGGAGGATTTTAGGATACATTAGAGAAATTTAAAGGTGGTCTATGGAAAAAATGACCCAAGGAAAAAGATCATTCGCTAGCATTTTTTGCACCATGTAGGTGTTCTTGGGTGATCAATCATCATTAGACTAGATACTTTTGCTTGTGAAGATTTGAGCACTGACATATTCTCCCCTTGGAGTAGGAGTTATGTATAACTAGACAAGCACCACTTTCCAAAATGAGGTAGGGATTTTGGGTCATTGACCCATTCTTACTTGCAACAATGTGTGCTTGTTGCCTTGTGCATGAGCCTACAAAGCACGAAGAATGCAATCAAATGCAACAATAAACATTCTTAGCAAATTTGAAATGGCTAGATGGACAAGAAAACCATTGTTTCTCGTGGTGATTAAGATATTACTTGTCTCGTCCATCACCCAATGATTGTCCATTTTACATCCAATTCTTGTAAAATGAAAAGAGAATAGATTCAAATATAGCGCATGGCATACTATGGCAAATATTACTAGTTGAAAGGAGCACTTACCATTTGTGTGGGGTTTAAACTTGAGGTCATTACTTGATTTGCTTGTTGTTGGATACTTGCAAAGGAGGTTAGTCTAACAAGAAATTCTTCCAACAAAAATGAAAAGCTAACCAAACAATTACAATTCATAGCAAATAAACATGTTTCAAGGAATAATTTTGCGACCTTGGTGAGAAACATTGCTTAGAACCAAGAATTTCGGATGAAAAATGAAAGCTACTATGATGGGCAAATGAAAGGAAAGAACAAAAAGCAAGAAAAATCGATCAAGAAAATGTAAAGAAGACACTGAAAGGAAAGCTAAGCTACTGAAATGAAAAACCCCTAAACTATTGAAAGCCAAAAACATAACAAGAAATCAAGAAAATGCTAAGAAGCTCAGAAACCCAATGACACCACAAAAGGGAATCCTTACCCTTCAATGATTCAAGGAGGGGCTCATGAGCACAAAAGCTTGAAACCAAATGACCTTCCCTCAAGCACTAATCGCTTCTAAGAACACACATTTGCTACTTAGACATTGACACCTATTGATAGAGATTGAAAAGTTGCAAACCAACTCAAGGCCACCGAGTAAAGAGTGGATTCATGTGACACCACTCTCTCACTTGTGCATTTCGATTGCTTAGAGTTTGTTTTGACTATATACCTTCTTATTCCTACACAAGTGCATGCTTAGATTTTAAATTTGCTTTAAAGAATAACTAAGTGATCATTCGACAAATATTTATGGACTCGAGGATTAGGAATGATAAGTATTAGGGAATGGGGATGCTAGGAGGTATAGAGCAAATAGTGGGCAAGAGATCAATTTTAATCCACACTAACCATTTTTAGTAGTAATAAACATATATCTTTCAGCTCACAAGCTTACCTTAGACTTTGATTAGAGATGATCAATAGGTCAAACCAAGGGAAATGGGGAAATGTCAACAAGAGGAATTTTCCTTAAGTGATTGTGAATGATAGGAATGCGATTACTTATCGCATAAAGGTTCTTCTTTCTTTTCTTAGATTATGCTTTCCTTTTACTTCTTTTTAACTTCGACCCCCTAAGCCTAGCTGCATGCAACTAGGAAGATGCAAGGGCTCACCATCGAAAGTTAGGTTTGGGCAAGTAAGGTCACTCTATGTTCCCTACCCTTTGCTCCACACAACTAGGTGGATACAAGAGCTAACTATTGACGTCAAGGAAGGAAAGAGTAGTGGAATGAGATGAAAAATAAGGTTGTGCCCTCTAGTCCTTATCCCATGCAACTAGGTAGATGCAAGGGCCCACCATTGAAGGTTAGAACTAGGTGAACATTCACTTCCTACTAGTTTTTTAAGAAGCTTAAGACATAGCTTTTTATTATGCTCCTTTGTCAACTTGACTCAACATTAGAATAACTCTTCGTGACTCTCCTCTTGTTGAGGTAGATTGAGATGGTTACTTTCCTAGCTTCTAAGTCAAACATGTGAGTTCAAATATCCAAGAAAGGAAAGGGAATGATATAAACATGGAGCAAAATCAATCTCTTGCTCAATAATAAGAGACCATAAGGCAGAAAGGGGAAATGGTATGTGGAAAAGAAAATCATGAAGTACAAACCTGCTACAAATTGATTGTTGGACATTCTAGTTTAGCAAGGAAAACGGAAATTTGCTATAGAATGATGAGATGCTCTATTCTAGTATGAAATGCAAGATGTAAGCTATCTACTTATTTTTGTAATTTTTAAATGTAATACCTTTTAAGATGAAAGACATTGATATTTTCACCAAACTCTTCACCTTCCATCGTGCATAAGCAAAAATTAACATTACCCCAATCCTTTTTGACTTGAGAGGGTCCTAACTGGTTAGCTCTAAATTCTTTTCCTTTGTCAATAAGATTGTCCAATCTAAGTGGTAAATTGTCTTCTTGGATTGGGTGAGAAAAGACGACCTTAGTGTATTGATATTTGACCCTAGCAAGGTATGTGTCATGGACTTGGGCTGCTTTCATTTAAGGTTTCCATCTCTACTAAATGAGCAACTTTATATTCCTCTTGATCGATAAGGCGGCCTTGCAAAGACGCATAGAGGCTAGTAAGCTCAACTTCTAAAGGAAGGATTGCCTTATAACAAAAAAGTAAGGAAAATGGGGTTGCCCCTATGGGGGTGGAGACCTTGTGCAATATGCCCACAAAGTCGAGTACAAGTACAAATGCAAATCTCTTTGAAACTTTTCTCTTTTAATTAGAATAGACTTAAGCATCTTATTTGTTGCTTCTGCCTGTCCATTTCTTGCACAATTCTTGCATCTTAGCTTTCTTGAAAAAAGACATTATTAGTAATAATGGTTAGTGGAACATCAAACCTACAAATAATTTGGTTAAGCACAAGTTAACTATAATTGAACAAAGGATAGAAAAGCTAAGGGCATCAACTTTGCCACTAGGTAAATACTTTGTTGTAGTTATGATGTTATCATACCTGTCAAAGGATGAGGGGATAATTTTACAAATGAGATCTAATCCCCAAGTAGAAAAAGGCCAAGGGATAACTAGGTTGAGGTCACGAGTTTAGAGTGAATGAGTGGCTAAAAAATTGACATTTAATTCTCTTCCTTAGAAATTCATTGGTGTCAATCTCCAAAGTAGGCCAAAGTAACTTGAGTGGATACTCTTTCAAGTAGTTGCATGACCACCAAAATGTTCGCCACGAATGGCACTATGTGATTTCTCCAAGACACGAGACTCTTCTTTATCTACACATTTGAGCAAGAGTTTGTCAAAGGCTCTACAATAGAGCACATCGCCATTTATAGCATACTTGGCTGCCAATAGATGCAATTGCCTTGTTGAGAAGTAAGATCCATGGGATAATAATAGATGGCCAAGATTTGACAATATCAACATACCTAGGTGTATGTGAGTACACAATAGCAAAAACAAACTTAGTAGGAAAATTACCCGTCATAGGGTCCAAGACACGAGACTCCTCTTTATCTACACATTTGAGCAAGAGTTTGTCAAAGGCTCTACAATAGAGCACATTGCCATTTATAGCATACTTGGCTGCCAATAGATGCAATTGCCTTGTTGAGAAGTAAGATCCATGGGATAATAATAGATGACCAAGATTTGACAATATCAACATACCTAGGTGTAGGTGAGTACACAATAGCAAAAACAAACTTAGTAGGAAAATTACCCGTCATAGGGTCGTTTTTCTAAAATAGGAGTCTGGGCTAACCAATCAGTGATGACTTGTCCCTTAATGGGCTTTTAATTTATGTAGGTTAGATCAAGCTTCCTAATAAGCATAATAAAATGCTTAACTCTCTTTCATTAGATGGGTTGGGAAAGAAAAGTTTGGAGGGGCTTAGGACTAACCATCATGTGCATCTCTTGATTTAGCATATAATGACACAAGCATTTAATGGCAAGGACAATGGCTATACACTCCTTAGCTTGAGTGCAATTCTTTTTCTACTGCAGAAGAGTTCAACTAATGAAATATATAGCCATTTCCCTACCATCATCATCCTCTTGGACTATCATACAAGGTATAAAAACATTTCTCAGCTTTAAATACAAAATCGAAGGGCGGTCTTGCTTCAGAGGCATAAGAGGGGAGAGGAGGAACTTCTTAACAATATCAAAAGCCCTTTGACAATGTTGAGTCCATGCAAGATCACTCTCTTCAACAAGTGGTTGATTGGGTTCACATCATAGGTAAGATCAATAATAAAATGACAAATGGCACTCAACTTATTGAGTTAAGAGTGAATCCCATGCTGGTTGGTTTGAGGGGTTGCATCTAGCATAGCCTTAATCTTTGCTAGATTGATGACAATCTCCGTATGGGAAACAATGTAACCCAACATTTTTCCTAGCAATAATCGCAAACACATACTTTTAACGATTCATTTGACCTTATATTCTCTAAGTTGGATAAAAATGGTTTGCAAGTCTCTAGGGTGACCCTCACCCCTTTCTCAACTGTAATGACCACCCCTGATTTTTTTTTTAAATCACTGTATGCTAATTGTATTGTTTGCTGATGTTTTTTGGTTTGCTTGTTTTCAATGTTTTTTCATAGATGCATGTCAAACATTGAGAATATTGCATAAAGAAGGAAAATACTAAGAAGAACATTGCTTTCCATTTTGAAATAACAACATAGGATAAGTGCCAATGTTTACAGCAGCATCAACTTGACATCAACTTGCACTACACGCCACATATGTGAAATGCCAAAGCACCCTTGGATTCCCACACCATTAAACCAACTACTCAAACACCCAGCAAGGTAGAATAAGGAGTCTATACATCAGCAGACCCTTATCTCTGAAAACACCAAATGGCACGACTCCATAGATAGGGCGATCTGCCCTTAAAAATCAGTCCTCTAGCAAATAATTCAAATAAGCTGCTTTGAGTTTTAGGCTTAGATTTTGACACCTAGTACTGGCCAACTGCCATTAATGACCTCAAAGGTCCTAACTTTTTTCTTGAAAAAGTGAAAACTACCCACCAGGCTTAAACTGACTTTTAACTGAAACTGACTTCACCACTAGGATCATGATGTGAAATAAGCCAATCAAAATTAATTTCAGTTGCAAGCGATCTTTTGCTTTGAGTTTCAGGCTTAGATTTTGACATTTGGTACTGGCCAATTGCCATTAATGACCTTGAAGGTCCTAACTTTTTTCCTGAAAAAGTGAAAACTACCCTCTAGGCTTAAACTGACTTTTAACTGAAACTGACTTCACCACTGGGATCATGATGTGAAATAAGCCAATCAAAATTAGTTTCAGCCAATTCTGACAAGTTTCAATTTTTAGGGTTTTTGCCTAAAAATAGGGTGCTGGAAACCATAAATTTTAAAATTTTCAAATTTTACCAGTATCTTCTTGACATCAAACTAACTAAAAGACCATACTTAATTTGCCCAAAAACTGAGTTTTGACCTCACTTTTACAAGATTTAGACCATTTTAAGCAAAATGCCTTAATGAAGCAAAAATTTGGTTTGGGTACAACAAGGTATATATAGGAAACATGAAGCATGTACGTGACTACACATAATATATAAAGTATACACAGGTAGCATGAAGCATATATGTAAATACACAAAGTCGCAAAGCATACACATGAATACATGTAAGTCGCAAAGTATACACTTGAATACACGTAAATCGGAAAGTATGCATGTAAGTCACAATATATATAGTTGAATACACGTAAGTGACAAGGTATACACTTGAATATGTGTAAGTACACTCATGGATACACATAAGTCGCAAATCATACACGTAAGTCACAAAGTATACACATGAGTACACGTACATTGCAAAGTATACTCTTGGAAGGCACACACATATAGAAATGCATTATTGGCCTGTTAAGAAGAAGGCTGAATAGTTAATTCTAAATGAGTGGTGGTTAAGAAGGTATGTCCCGTAGGCTGGTAGGAACATGCTCTAATACCAATTGTAATGTCCCCTTTTGGGATTGCCCTAAATCTTGCCATAGAATCACAAGTTTCAATGTAATTAGGGTTATAACTTACCACTTAAATGCTTTAAGAAGATAAATCCTTGTTTAGGTCCTGCAATCATGTTAGCTTTTATTGGAATATGATTCATATGATCAACATAAATGTCTCATCTATTTCAACCATGCAAATACTCAACCATTTCAAATGCATAATGGGAGTTTAATCATAAAAGGAATTGGATGTCCAATGTGCCTGCCACTTGGGGCCAAGAGGGTGAGTGTCCGCTCTTGGGCTTAATGGGGATAGCTTAGGGTGGACTTATCATGTTTCCCATCCAATTCCTTTTATGATTAAATTCTCATTATGCATTTGAAATGGTTGAGTATTTACATGGTTCAAATAGATGAGACATTTATGTTGATCATATGAATCATATTCCAATAATAGCTAACATGATTGCAGGACCTAAACCAAGATTTGTCTTCTTAAAGCATTTAAGTGGTAAGTTATAACCCTAACTACATTGAAACTTTTGATTCTAGGGCAAGATTTAGGGCAATCCCAAAAGGGGACATTACAATAGGACAAGTTTTAATATTGAAGTGTTGGTTCATCTAATCCACATGGCTCACATACACATTAGCACACAGAATTCAGACTTCCACAATCTCATCTTTTAGACATTGGATTGTTCGCACAAACATAAAGTGGCAAATTAACATTTCATCAATATCAGCTCAATTTGTTTGCCAAATCACTGACCCACACAACTTGTACTCTGAGTCTCCCCAAAAAAGTTCCTTTGGAAATACAAAATCCATAAAGGCAAGATCATAACAAACAATTGGTTTATATTATTCAATTTTGGCATTTATTGTTTAGGTCGCGACAGATGATTCCTTCCTTCATTATAATCTCTGCAAGAAGAGAATCTTTGCATTCAAAAACAATGGAATTTTCCTTATAGCTAAAATTGTTATCTACTGCCCAATTTGCAAGCCTGTTAGCTAAACAGCTTCTCTGAAACAGTGAATACTTTCAAAGTGGCCAAATTTGTCAAGCAAAAACCAGACTCTTTCCATTAGATATGATAATTTCCAAGACTTGAAGCCCTTCTTCTTTATCACATTAATTAATAATTACTAAAATGTAATCTCCTTCAATTAAAATCTCCTTAATATTACCTTTTAGGGCAAGGTCAAGACCTAAAGCAAGGGCTTGAATTTTTGCTTCGTTATTAATGTCATCCTGCAGAAGTTTTGAAGCAGCAATAATTACATTTCCTTCAGAGTTGCAGAGAGCACAACCAGTTGTAGAAGTCCTTGGATTACCCCTAGAAGCGCCATCAAAGTTTAGTTTTGCCAGAGAGATAGGAGGTGAACCCACTTAACATTTGTTCTAGCATATACTGCTTTTGCTTTTAATGTAGAGCCATGAGATGGGGGGATCTTTGGTAGGGGCCATGATTTGATAATTTTTGCATCCCAAGATGAGAAACACCAATTTTCCTGAGAAGCATGGATGACTAACATTCATCACCATTTCTGATATTGCTAATTCCAATTTGTGAATCACTGACTCCCATAAGTGAAGAATTTTTGAAAACCCTTGAGCTCTCTCTCTCCAAATGTGCCATGGTTAGTGAAGGAATAATGATCTACAGGCTGCCAAAGGTAGAGTTTTGGTATAGAGTTGGCCAACTTTCAAATAAAACTGTAAGGGAACAAAGAAAAGCACTGAACCAATTGAGTCTAGACCAAATCCAATGCTAACATTTGACCGAAAATTCACAATGAAGAAAAAGGTGATCAGCTGTTTCAGGATCTTTCAGACATAGGGGACAGAGCAAATCAACATCAATCCCAAATTTCTTCAACCTTACCTTTGTAAGAACTTTATTCTGAGTGGCCAACCAGGCAAAGGAACCAGCTTTGGGGAGGCAATAGTTATTATGCCAACAAAGTTTCATCAAACATGGAAAGTTGGGTCCTTTATCCAAAAAATTGTGTAACCCAATTTTACTGTATATTTTCCACAACGTGATCCCATCCATTTTAGCTCACTCTTTCCAAGTGAAGAGTGGCAATTGTATGAAATTGAACCCAGCCAAAAATCATAGCGAGGAATTGAAGATGGAGAGGGAAGGCATACAAGCTATCCCCAAGAACATTAAGATATGTGTCAATGGACGGAGGAAAGCAGCATGTTGCATGGAAAGCTAAGAATACAGGTATGTCTATTAGACCACCTCCTCAAAGAAATGATGTTGGTACTTCTGGCAAAGATATATTATTATTGATTTGAAAGATCAATACTAGTATGTTTCAGATGATTCAGAAAACAACGTGATTAGGATTGGTAGGAGAATTCCTAGACATGATTATAATGTGCAAAGAAATACAATGCATGTGGGTGGAATAAATATAGATACATCTCGTGATGTACATGTTCAAAATTTGGGTTTAGCTGATCCTATTGTAGAACTATATGAGTTGGTTCACAATATAATTCCTAGTTGCCCTTGCATAATAGGTCACAATAAGTAGCATCAGATGGTAGTACTAGTTCACATTCTCCAAAGAGAACAACAATGAAATAAAAATTGCAGTAAGAGATGTGGAAAACAGCAGTATAAGACACTATGTCAATGGCCCAACCATGGGAGCAGGGCTTGTGACTCATCACCATCTACCTTGCTGCCCCAATCACTGGCTAATGGAAG